>CM038725.1:14717588-14860674 GCA_021613375.1 Megaleporinus macrocephalus | reverse complement strand
GTGCCTTTAAAGTCAACTTGGCGGTGCACCAACTTTTAGGGAGAGTAGCCACAGTACTAAATCATCTCCAACTGTGGACTGGTTAAAACCTAGTCTTGGAGAGTACTCCAGTTTTATGCAAATCAACAATTCCTTGTCGTCTTCGGACATCTCTTTTTTGCGAGGTATGGTTCACATCAGCAGATGCTTCTTGTGAATAGAAAACTCAAAAAGTTTGAGTGTCTATTATAAGTCAAAGTAGCTCTACACCTCGCTCCAATCTCGTTTCATCGATTGGACTGCAGGTCTGCTAACTTCTAACTCTAATTAGCTTCTGTTTAAATTATTAGCTTAAGGGTTCACTTACTTTTTCCACCAGCACTGTGAATGTTTATTGGCCGTGTCCAGCACAGACATAAAATATGATAACTGTTTGTGTGGTATTAGGCTAAGCACACTGAATTTGTATATACTAGGGACTTAGATGTAGATCAGATCCCGTTTTATGACCAATTAATGCAGAAAACCAGGTCATATCAAAGTGTTCACATACTTTTCTTGCCACTGTATATGTGATCTGTGTGACCTATGTATGTTTTCTGTAATCTGCACTCAGGAGGACAATGGGGTGACTTTCATTGTGGTTCTAGGCCAGATCTTTATCTTTTACGGACAGAGATATCTCCAGATTTCCCGAAACTTTTTATGATACTTGAAATAACCTGAAGTTCTTGTAATCCTTTCTAGGGAACACTATTTTACATGCTGTTTCATCTAGCAAAGTAACAAGCCTCAACCCATCCTCACTCATAAAGGAGCCTGTCATTCCTGGAGGCTCCTTTCATGTCTAGGCATGAATACATTACCTGTTTAAGATGAATATTTTACAATGATGCACAGTGTATCACAAAAATAAAGCTACTATCTGTTTTCATTAGCATTTTCTATTATTGTCCCAGCTTGTTTGGGTTTCTGCATCAGCCTGGTAGCTCCTCTGCAACACTAAACAAACAAACGGTTCAATATCTCAGGCACAAAAGCGTTTCCGAAAGATGCAGTATAGGTCACAGAACAAATTCCCTATTCGCTCTGTTCAAACGCTTAAAGGCTGTGCTTCAGGGCTTCCGTCAGACTGTCCGTAAGAGCAACGCTTCTGGGAAATGATGCCGCCCCACGCCCCAGTGTGACCCCACCAGCTGTGTGTGTGTGTGTGTGAGAGAGAGAGAGAGAGAGAGAGAGAGAGAGAGAGAGAATGCCATCCTCTAATGTCTCTCTATGCCTTTAGAGGTGAACGTATATGGTTTCCTAGTCATTCAGAGTCTCTGTTTGTGGTAAAGAAACACAGAACCTTTGAACTGTGAAATAAATGACTGTACTTTCTGTGGACCGCCATTCACCCTTTCAGTGGACGTTTGTATTGATTAACAGACACACAGGAGTTTAAATTGGCAAAGCGTTCGGACTAGCCAGAAGGGTCAAAGCTACTACTTGATGAACTCACACTGCATTAAAATGGGGCGCCGCCTTTTTACACTCTGTCAAGCGCGATTCTTTTCATCGTTGTCAATGAAACTTGCAAGTGAACAGCACTTCTCTACTCTACAATGTGCTCGGCATTTTTTAAACCTCACGTTTAAGTTAAATAAGCATCAACTTTTCTGTGAAGCTCGACAAAAAAGCAGCATATTGTCCAATGAACAACAGGTACCTCCAAAGTGGCAACTTTACAGGAGAGCACAAAAACTGTCCTCACTTTCAATGCAAGTCAATGGAACCAGATTTTTTTCCAAACCAAGCTATTTTGGAGCACTTCTATTGCTCAATTAATCGTGAAATTTTCCCACACTGTGCACGGCAGCTGCTGAGTTTTATTGACGTAGAAAAATAGAAATCGACAGAAATAGAGATGATTTTCATTGGACGGCGATGATATATTAGCTGACCAATCATTATGGAGGATGACTTCTTTCTAGTCACTGCTGCTTTCCAAATAGTTCGAAACTGTACAAAACTCCATAAACCCAATGCAAATGTATTTTTCTGGTTATTATATGTGTCACTATATGTGCCAGTATCACAATGTTAGTTTTCAGGCTTTAAGATAGCAGCTACTATACTAAATACACAATGCACTTCCATTTGTATGGATAATGGAGAGTGTCATCAGCAGGGCCACCATATGGTGGGTTCTTAACAGAATATAACAATATCATCATTAACAGAATATCTTATTAACATTGTACTTAATACAGGAATCATGCAAACTTGTTCTCTTATGTGTGCATGAGTTCGCATGTGCCCACTTGTGCTGGGATATCTGTTTGAGCATCTGTTACTCATGGTTGATTAAAGCCTCCTACTATAAGGATTTAAAATAAAGCATCAGGATGTGATGAGCAGCTCTTGCGGTGATAATGAGCGGGCCCTCATCCAGGCAGAACCTTTAGGAGGTGCAGTGAGGGAGGAGGCTAAATGAGATTGGCTGCTCCAGAATACAGATAAACACACTGCAGAGCCACGGGGTGCTCTGCAGCACTGGATCAACCACACACTGAGAAAGAGAGAGAAAGATTGAGAGTAAAAGCTAGACAGGATTCACACACAGGATATTTGCTCCAGAAAAGACTGTAAAAGAATGCTGTTGGTCACAAGCCATGCTGTCTATATTTCACCATTTCAAACAAACGCATTGGCCGTTTCAAGGCTTTGTTCAGTCAGCGAGCACTGAAGGTTCCAAGAGATGATTAGCATGTATTAAATTCCATTCTTTGCAATAAATGGGGGAAAGGATACATAGCACTGGGTCCATGGTCTGCTTTGATGATGAAAGACATTCTACATCCAGGTGTATTTTTCAATGAAGCACAACAACAGCAAGTATTATGTTCGGGCATCTCTCACCACATAAGCAAACCATATAAACCAAAGCAGCTACCAAAACAGGTCTGACATAGATTCATGTTATTGTAATTTATTATAATAACTACACTTGAACTCTGGGGTCTGGTTCCAACAGTGAAATTTCCCACTGGCAAATGCAAGCGCCCTTGTATCTGTATCACTTCCTGCTTCTGGAGCTCTATGTTGAGCTGCAGTTCAACATGAGCACCAGCAGGTGGCACCACATCCACATACAAAGCCCACCCTCAAAATGAGGACAAAAATAGAACATCAAAAAGGAAATACAGCCTTTACAGCCTGGGCTGAACAAAACCATGTGTTCTTCAGAGAAGCACTTAGGCATCGGCTGTCATATTTAATCCTAATATTCTTTAAATATGCACTGATACCTCATGGATAGTTAATCCTATTCTAAACGACCTGCTCTGCCTTGACTGAACCTTCATGAGACGAGAATTCTAATACGGTTTATAGTCTGTAAAAACCTGAACCTTTACGTTCTCCTAATAGAATATCAGAAATGATATCACCTCTGCAGCGGATATACACAAACACACTGCCCTGTCTGAAAGATGATTAAAGCACTGTATTTAAGCAGGTAGCTCTGCATCTTCCTTAAAGAAGAAAATCTAATTACCTTGATTTATCACTTACCCCAGATGTAGTCAGTCAGCTGAGTGGAGCCTGATGTCTAGTTTACTAGTCGTCTCTAGTGTACAGGGGGAGATGGCAGGCTAACACTGTTAAAACTGGCTGGTTTTACATTCTCATATCTATAAATACATTACTGAATTTTACTATTATTATTATTTTAATTTTGATTTTGTTTTGCTCAGAAAATCTAGTACAATTCTAGTTAAATACATTTAGAAAACAATTTAGCAAAACAACCTTCAATAAACATTTCTATGGAAAACAATGACCCACTTTAACCTTACTTCCCAGTCAATAAGCAGATATCATGTTTGTTTTTTAGCACAGCTAAGATTTCAAAACTGCAAGGCAGCTAGAAACTGCATCTTAAAAAGTAATACAGCTACAAAATTAAGTGTTTTATTTAGTTTTTTTATGAACTGTAAACCAAACAAAGATAGTAGCTTGACAAACTACTATCTTTGTATGGTGAAACCACATAACCATAGAAATGAATTCATTCTGTCTTCAGCGCTGGCATCAACAACTCCCACTCTGCTCAACAGATACACCACTGATCCTGGTGGTCATCACCTGGTACGTTCCACAATTAAGCTCAGGCCTGTATGTTAATATAAAAACTACCGGAATGGTTGGCAAGCCACTGGCTTCAATCCAAGGAATGCTTTTCATTGTGTTTGTGTACTTCAGTTTTAACATATACGGCTGAAAAGGTGGTCATTAAAATTGTAATTTGACATTTTTTTGTCCCCAAAGTACAAACACTTGTCTGCCAGCTTATGTTACACCTCGTCTATGAGTAGGAATTTATGTAGATACCATATGCCGTGCTGAGGTAGAAGTGGGTCCAGTTGTTTACATTAGCTGCCTCAACGTACACTTGTGAATAGAGGTTTATAGTTTAATAGGGCTGTGTAGAACCTAGCGATACAGTACATACTGTGATACAGCTAGCAAAGTGATCTATTGCCATTTTTTAAAATCCTACTATTAAAACACACCACTATACCAACAGGTATGCTAATGCTTACAATAGCATCGCACCCTTGTGCTGCTTATTAATGTTGGAGTGGAGAATGTGAAAATGGATTACAACACTGCCATCTAGTGGGCAGAGGTTTAAACACAACACACACTGATTTACTTTCTGCCAGAAATCTGTGTATCAATACTGTGTTTTTGAGAAATCGATGCAGTATCACCAAACATAACATCCCAATATTCGATATTTTGATATTTTCTTACACCTGTATTGTTTAATACACTAAAGTAATTCATACCGTGTTCTAAACCACTTTGATGTGTCTGCATGTAATAGATGAAGATCTGAATGTGGTTTGAGTTGGCTGAGAGCCAGTTTCAGGCAGCTAATTACAGACATCAAACATGTCTTGCCTGAACAAATGCATCTGGAGTAAGTGATCGATCATGTTTATTAGATTTTTCACCAAACTACACCTTTAAATGTGGTTCTATTTCAGAAGGCCTCCCAGCTGGAAAAGAGAGCAGGACGAGTCTTTCTCTGCTGTCAGTTTTCAGTGTTTAACACGCTGTAGAGCTCAGTGTTGTCTAACACGAGGCGGATTACATAGGCAGTCTAATTAGAGCTCCATGCTGCAGAGCCACATAGATAATCAACTGGCTTCTCTGCCACTCCGTATTTTAACTAACTTGCAGTGCCTTTCTGCCTCTATACCTCATATTCCCTTATTGTTTCTGTATACCATACTGGATTGCTGTCTCTATGCCTTGTGCTGCTTTCCTAACTTATGCTACTTCATGCTGCCTTGCTGCCTCTCCACCTCATGATTTGTTGCCACGTCATGTTTGCTGCCTCATTACTTCAGTTTTTCCTGCCGCTTCTCTACCTCATGCTATCCTCCTGCCTATGTACCTCATGCTTTCTCCTGGCCATTCTAACCTCACGCTATCCTCCTGCCTCTCTACCTCATGCTTTCTCCTGGCCATTCTAACCTCACGCTATCCTCCTGCCTATCTACCTCTTGCTTTCTCACAGCCATTCTAACCTCACGCTATCCTCCTGCCTATCTATCTCATGCTTTCTCCCGGCCATTCTAACCTCATGCTATCCTGTTGCCTCTCTACCTCATGCTTTCTACCAGCCTTTCCACCTCATGGTGCTTCTTATTCCAATATCTTTTTACTGCATCAGGCAGCTGCTGTACCTGGGTACCTCTCCACCCTGTGCTTCCTTTCCATTTCATCCTCTATCACTACTTCAGGCTGCATCTTCACCTGGGTTACTTGGACCTTGATACCTCTCCAGCTCAATTTATGTTACATCACTATCACATGCTCCACCTGGATGCCTCTCTATCACATCCTTTTTCATTACCTCCCTCTCTATCTAAATGCCTCCCCACCTGCATTTCTACAGCACCCTTCTTGACTATGTCCTTCCTCATTGTCTTTTGGTTTGTGTTGCCTCTGTACCTGCCTTTTCATTTCACACTGCCTCTATAACCTGTGGTGACTCCAGGCTCAGGTTATAGTAGCCCATGTGATATAGAAGGTGTTCCACTAAGACGATGGGCTCTAATCTTCCACTGAGAGAGGCTAAGACCGAGTACACATAACTGTGTTCAGGCGGCAACAGCACAGTGAGGAAGAGAATCTGAAAAGGTGTTTCGCTGTGTTTTCGGCACTACCATATCTACACAAGTCAGCCGCAGTTTGAATAAACTTGTAATTACATACCAGAGAGAAATGTTGGTCTGTGTTGTTTTGACTTTGCTTGGGGCTTAAATATGAAAAGAAAATGGAGAAACAAAACATGCACACCCAATAAACAAACAAACAATCTCATATAGGCAGCTCGTTTCCATCAGGCATCATGAAAAGCCTAGTAATGAAGTAGGAAAGGCAGTTTTCAGTATTGCCTTATATTGTTTTCGTGCTAGAGCTTCAGAGGGACTTTGCACTTCCTACATCACTAATGAGAGATGCAGAAATGTCATCAAGAATAGAGTTTGAATGATCTACGTTTCTACTTCTGCAACAGCTTGTCCATAACTTGTCCATATGATTATTGTTTGTAATCCTTATATGCTCAGTAACACTGACTTGGCACTAGTTACCAGCGCAAACCACAAACCATTCAGTGACAGCCTCTACAGTGGTTAAACACCTACAGGTACGGTACTTTACAGAGCATTAAAACCAGACTTTTCAGAACCAACAAGTGCCACAACCATCTCTAAGCAACAGAGCTAGACTGCCAGCATTAAAACCCAGCAATGTAGTTATATGGTGGCTGAACCAGTTCTGCAATGTCACCATTTCATCATTTCTTTATCGAGGTTTCATGGTAGAGGCTGATAGGTATGGGCAATATGTTGATATTTTCTCATTATCGTGAAGAATTAAGTCACAGTGCACTTTTCCAAGCATATTATGAACATCTTCAGTACCTAACACTGACCAACTACATGTTTTATTCCTAAGTGGACATAATTAGGGCTGTTTAAATGGATGGAGGGCAGTGTAGGTCATAAAACACTGAATAAAAAAACACTAGTAGTTCATTACTAGGTTCATTACTGTTGTAGTATTATTGTGAAATTTTTCTATGTGGCACTTTGTGTTCTGTTTTTGTGTCCCAACTCAGAAAACTAAATATTGTGATGGATATTGTGCATTGTGAATATGTCTTAAAGTATCCTGAGTAGGGCTGTGTATTGGCAAGAACCTGGCAATACAATACATATTGTGATACAGCGCTCACGATTCAATATTTCGTGATATATTTTTCAAATCCTAATTTTAAAACACGCCACTATATGAACAGGTTTGCCAATGCATTGCGCCCTTGTGCTGCTTGTTAATGTTGGAGTGGAGCTGGAAATGGATTACAACACTGCTATATAGTGGTCAGAGGTTTAAACACAACACACAATGATTCACTGTCTGCCAGGAATCTGTGTATCGATACTGTGTTGTGGAGAATTGATACAGTATCACGAAACATAATATCCTGATACTCGATATTTTTGCTATTTTCTAAAACCCCTAATCCTGAAGTAAAATTTTTTGCCATATCGTCCAGCCCTAAGTGTGGGTAATATATTATGAAACATTATATTAAAAATACATTGTAAGTGCATCATCAGTACTTGGTTTTTCTTACTTGTTTATGTTTATTTCTGCTTCTTTTGTATACATTTGTAATGTGCGTATATAAAGAGTATGTTTTTATTTTTTTATTTCTTTGTTGTGTATGTAAAATGTTTGTGTGTTTTATGTCTGATGGGCCCCAGAAAGAATAGCTGCTATCATTATAGGAGCTAATGGGGATCCAAATAAAATAATCAAATAAACTTAAAGGTAATTTAAAAAATACACTAAACTAAAAATTGTATTAATAGTGTTCGATATCTGTTTAATAAGCTGTACTGCTAGCTCTTTTCCAATGGATCAAACTTCAGAAACACTAAATTGTGATGCATGCAAATAATCTTGAAAACATGTTTTTTAGTAATGTTGTAATTTTGTTATACCCTCACCTTCTTCCCTTGCCATTTTACACCTTCTGAAAGTGCGCACTGAATAAATGAGGTCAAGTGTTTTTTAAACTTAATAGTTATCGTCAGGATCTCTGTGGTTTGTGGTAGCAGGCTGGGGAAAGCTTGATGTGTTACATTAACACAAACAACTCATTCAATGTCACTCACCACTTATTTATTCGTTTATTCTTTTTACATTTTCTTTGTTATGTTGAAATTATCCAAAGTGTCAGTTGCTGAAGGGTTGTTTCATTGGCTGAATTTGGAGAGACAAGAATCACAAGACAAGCAAACATGCAAAAGGCAGGCAAATTCTAGACCAGCCTTCAACAAACAAAGGTGAGATTTACATGAGCCAAGAACAAATCTAGCACTGACCTAACAACACAAGCAGCATGTTTGAAGATGACGAGGGGGGCAGGAATGTTCAGAGAAGATCCACGAGGGGGTGTTCTCTAATTTTCAACTACAGCTCCATAAAAATTAACACATAAGGGCTCCTTAATACAACACGTCACTTATTGGCATCCCTTATTGAGAATGCTCAGTCTGTGCTGCTGATGTATGGGAATATACTGTTGCTGATCAATACACCCATTTAGCAAAATATCATCTCTTGGCAGATGTAGCAGGAGCAGTAATTCTATATTACATATTTATGAATATGTACTGCCATTTAAAACGAGCTAAGTGGGAGGAAATCAAAGCTTGGCCGCTGAAGGCAAAGCCCAAAGCCAGCTGATAACAATTTAAAATGTGCTGTTCTGTGTTTTTAGAGGTGCACCAATATGGGAATTGTGGACTGATGCCAATATGCAATATTCTTTATATACATATTTGCTGATGCTGATGTAGATGCTTATATACAAAGCATTTATTAAAAAAATAAATAAAAGTTGACACTACATCTACCAGGACCACCATTGCAGAGACATTTATTTCTAATTTGAATTATATAAGTTTACAAACACAGTAAAATCTAGTATAATAAACAAGCCTCGCTTAAATGTTTAGATCTCTTGGCATACAGCAAATACATTGTTAAATAACAGTTTCAAATATTTAAAAAATCAAAACAGATGCTGATCATTATTTATTAACGCAGTTTTTGACATTTTTAAAATGTAATTACATCAAGTCAAGGTTTCTCTTTGCTACTTTCTTTATTTTTATCTTAGCAAAACAGCACAGAAATACAATTCCAATGTTTTCTAAATCTGCAGAGTTGGGATTAGGTGTGTGCGATATATATCGTCTACGATATTGTGTGCAATATATAACTTTTACGATAATATCTTAATTACTGTGTTAACGATACGCGAGATGACGTTATTGAGTACGCTACTGACTCAGGAAAGAACAACAATCAGAACACCTCGACTCCAAACAATCACTACTTCATGCTTTGTTATAGGCTGCTGCGAGTGCACACTAAGAGTGCCCATACTGTGTTGGCATAGGCTAAAGCTAACGTAGCTGCCTAAACAACACACCTAAAGATGAAAATGAGTGAACACACTGCACCACAGTCTACCACCTTAGATTTAACTCCTAGACGAGAATCATCTTCACTCGCGTGGAGCTGGTCCAGATCTGAAAAGTCTGAGGTTGCTCAAAAGACGGCAGTTCTCAGACTTTGAGAGAAAGCAGCCATTAAAGGTCGATCAACCGCTAACCTGTTCCATCATCTCCCAACAAACCACCACACAGAGTATGAGGAGTATGAAGAGCTTCGGGAGTGTGCTGTCCAAACCAAATCTAAACCAGCTAAGGTGTTCAGCAAAACACACACTCAGCAAACTTCAGCAGAGTCCTTCACTTATAAAGCACCTGTGCCTGATGACGCTGGGATTGGCACCAGCCCCACCACATAACCCCGACTAGCAGGATAAAGAGGAAGATGATGGAAGGATGGATATTGATATCCTTTAAGACGTGCAAGACTTTTACAAACACATTTGTAAATAATGCAAAATATTGTTTATTATTTTTTGTAAATATCACACAGCCCTAGTCGGGATCACACATGAGTTAACATCATGGATTAGTGTGTCCATCTACATTTCGTGTGAAACTAACTGGACCCATGATATATCACTTAACCCTTTATTCTACATTTAGTCAAAATTAAAGATTCCATAAGACTCCAGGGGGTTAAATTAACTATCTGCCAATACAGACATGACCTAGCCTATCAATTCACACAGCAAAACATCTGACTCTGATGCAAAGTAATCAAAAGTAATGCTACCTGCCCACTCAGAGCATTAAGCCGTGTGCCCAAACACCCTCAAGCAGCCACATCAGCAGAAGAGCTTGTTTTAAAAATACGTTCTTCAGGATCTTTGTGGTTTGTGTTAGCGGGTACAGAAAAGCTTGATGTGTGACTTTTTTTGTGTGACTCTTTGAAGCAAGCTGAGAAGCAAGAGGAACATTCACACATCTCAAGTTTCACGCTTTAACGACAATTAGCTGTATTATATCCTCCTAAACTAAGGCTAAACTGAGGCTGTCATTATTGAGTAATCTAGCCACTATTTTAACAATTCTCCAAGTGATCAGAGTTTAAAACGGCTTTGACAGGAGCTGAAAATAAAGACTACTGATCATATGTCAGCGCTATTTTATCTCATAATTACACAGCCATCAGTGAAGCAGGAGGACTGTTACGTTAGCCTGGAGCGGCAGAACGTGACTGCTGCACCATTTAAGGTGGAACAGGAAAGTTCAAACAAGAAGCTGATGTGCTGGAATGTGACTGCTGCACCATTTTCAGGTAGAAAACTCGAAAAAGAGGTAGACCAGGGGTATTTAATTAGAATTCAGTAAGGTCTACCTAGCGGAGATGTCCTCAGGCCAACGACCTTGTGTTATGATTCAGTGGCGTATCCTCTTTACTGAAGAAGTTTACTATCAGCATCAACTGAAAGACCAACACATCACAAAATAGTATATTTTAGTTTATTTACTGTTTAAATACTGAACTGAAATGCTGAATTTAATAAATGCTTTCAGTAAAAACAAGAGCTACATTTAAAATGCTTTTGAAAAAAGTGCATCATAAAGTGTTTATTTATAATAAAAAAAGGAAATAAAATGTTTAGTCTTGTTAACTGAGTTTCACATGTTAACTTCCTCTTGTATTCCTCAGCACTTTCTCCTGTTTAGTGACAGAAGTGAGCTCTTGGCTGTCCAGCCAGGTCTTTAAACCTGGGCTGAAATTGTGTTGGGACCATTCTCACACTCATATGAGATATCCGGGCTGTTCTGTGTGGAGTGTGTATGTTCTCTCCGTGCTTGAGTGGGTTTCCTCAGGGTACTCCGGGTACTCCTCCCACAGTCCAAACACATGCATGTTAGGTTGATCAGTCACTCTAAACTGCCCATAGGCGTAAGTGTGTGTTTGAGTGAGTGTGTGTTGGCCATGCGATGGACTGGCAACCTGTATATGGTGTACCCCGCCTTCGCCTGATGACGCCGGGATTGGCTTTAGCCCCTCCGTGACCCCGACTAGTGGGACAAAGCGGAAGATAATGGATGGATGGATGGATGGATGGATATGAGACACATGGCTGCTTTTAATTTGTGCCATGGTCTCAGAACATATGAGACATGATGGTTTGGAGATGCCTGTGGGAAGTATAAGCGTTAGTCTTGGTTGATTCCTGGTTGAAAAGTAGTTTTTCGTTGTCGCTTTTTCTTTTTTTAGAGTACGCCATCTGACTCGCTTTATTCTCCGACTGCTGCTTCTCACCTGTGTGCGTTGCACTCCTGAATCTGCACAGATCTGATTGGCTGAGGAGCGCGTTTGGTGATTTTAGCACGTACGTGATTGGTCTGTGAGTTTACTGTGGCGCAAAGCCCGTATACCGTGAAGACAAGAAAAGCTCAGCCGCTGTCTAAATTAAATTCTTCTCAATACTTTATTCATTTGGAACCGCACTGGACAATGTCTGGGTCCGAACCCGGGCTGCGGTCCACCTATTAGTGACCTCGGAGGTAGACTTTAGCTTTAGCATGAAAAGGGGTAAGGAGGTTGCCCTGTTTCTGCTGAACAGGTGAAAAACAGGAACTTACTTTGCTTGTGTCACAAAACAAGTACGTCAGCATGATTTAGCCCTGTCTGTGATCGCAACTAGTATAAGTTGCAGCCGGAATTTGAGCAACAGTTTGCGAACCCACAACCTAGCTTACATTAGTTACAGTACTTGCTGTGGTGTTCTTATTCACATTCAGGCTATATCACTTGTATGTGCATGTATGTCTATGGAGATTAAATGTTTTTAAAAGGTTTTATGACCACAAAGAGCTCAAAAAGCAGGTTTAGCAGTGTACGTAGCACTGGTAATGCACCTTTATGTAATGGGTTGAGGGGGCGGGGGTGGAGCTTCAGAAGGAGCACTGAAAGAGGGGTGTATTTGTTTTTGTTGTGGTGCTCAAATGTGAAAAATTGTGCTCCAGAATCATATACTCTGTTTTTAATGTTACAATAACAAATCATCCAAAGCTTTACAGATTCTAAAGTATTTTACTGGAACATAACAAGTAAACCTTTAAAACCCTTAAAACAACAGCAGTTTCTTTTTTATTGTGAAAGTGACCCAGAAGACTATGTAAAATATGTGTGGTTTTTTATGCAAACTGCCTAATAATCGCTGCTGACTTCACAAGAAAATACACTTTAACCTCTTCTTCATTTAAGTTTAGATGATCAGGTATCAGCCCTAATTTACACCAAAAACACATTATAGATCAGCGTGACTGTGTCACTACCTGACCAAAGCTATGTAAAACCCGCCACTAGAGTGAGGCCACAACGCAAAGCATTCTTCCAGAGAACGAGTAATTGATGACCAGCCTGCCTGAAGACTGAGCAGTCAATTATATCTGCCTCCGTGCTAAAAATCCCCCGTCCAATGCTCAGGCCTGCACAAATGAGATTGCACACAGTGACAGGGGGCCAGCCCCGGAGTTCTTTTAATTAAACTCAGGCAGCACACAGACCTCTCAGCTTCCCTGCACCATATAAATCTACCATATTTCACTTTCAGCTTCACGTGCACGCTTGTGAACTAGCTGGGATAGATATCAGACAAATATCAAAAGCTTTATTAGGATATTTAGCCCAGGAGGGCATGACAGGGCAGAAGCCAGTTGACATAAATCTATTAGACACTTGTGTAAAACTGTCCTCTGGCTTTCTCTCTAATAAAGAATCATACGTTTAACCCCACCAAACTCAGACCACACTCAGACTGCAGGTAAAGTGGGCCAAATTTGATTTTGTCTTGTATACGAAGAAATTGTCCTGTGGCCTATATTTGACCTTGGTCAGAACATATTACGCTTCTGAACTGATCCATATGTGCAAAAAGACACTTGTCTACCCGGCAGGCTCACCTCCGGTTGCAGTTGTGCTCTACTTTTCCTTAAGATTAATAGAATCCTCTAACGTGACATTGAACTTCAACATATACGGCTTGCTTTTTCAACGCTGGAGGACAAACACTTGACATTAAAAGACGAAGAATAAAAAATAGTAAATGCTGCTCATTCTCATTGTGAAACCTGAGATTGAAAGCTTATATTCTTTATTTTCCATTGTGATGAGCTAAAGTATACGTTCTTGTGTAAAATGACGAAGATCGAGATGGATTGGCATAAATTTCATGTGAATTCTAAACTGGCTGTTCAGACAAGAGTACCACACGTGCAAGCGGCCCATATCAGATTTTAAACACCGGCCTCAGCGGTGAATTTCACCTGCTTATAGACTGAGACTGTTTAAAATCTGCCACCTATGTGGTTAATACTCTAGTTACAGATATGAAACAGTTTTTTTTATTTGGCTCTAATGCAAAGTCATCAAAAGTAATGCTACCCTGTTCCAAACCACCACACAGAGTGTGAGGAGTATGAAGAGGTTCAGGAGCGCACTGTCCAAGACCGACCTAAACCAGCTAAGGTGTCGGGCAAAACACACACTCAGCAAACTTTATCAGAGTCATTCACTAAAAATGTGCCTTTGCCCAATGACGCTGGGATTGGGACCCGCGTGACCCTGACTAGTGGGATAAAGTGGAAGATAAAATATGGATATTAATATGCAAGCTAGTAAAAAATAAGACTTTAGTTATGGGTATGAAGAGATGTATGTTACACTCGTTCAGCAGTAATGTGGGAGGCAGATAATATTTAGTTTTTTTCTTTTTAAGTCAGTATTCGATAAATGATGTTAATTAAAAAAATGTTGTGCATCAACTTTTTTATTACTAGTGTGACATTTTAACAGCAAATAAAGCAGAAAACTTCTAGATATCAACCCTAAAAATCGGCCCCAAAAAAAACAGCAGCACATATCGGCCATCGACTGACCCTGACCTCTAAACATAAGCGTCGGCTATCTCTAGTATCTATCAGTTCCTTTTTTTAAAAATTTTAAATAATGTAAAATATCGTTTATTATTGTTAGACAAAATTACAGAAAATATGCATATATTTTTTTTCAATATTGCACAACTCTAGTCAGGATCACGCATGAGTTGACATCATAGATTAGTGTGTCCGTCTACATGTGGCGTGAGACTAACTGGACCCTCGATATATCACTCAACCCTTTATTCTACATTCAGTCAACATTAAAAAGATTCCATTAGACCCCAGGGGGTTATGCATCTGCCAATACAGACACGATTCTGACCTAGCCTATCAATCAATGCAGCAAAACATCTAACTTCTAACATCTATGTCCCTTTTTTTTTGGCTCTGATGCAAAATAACGAAAAGTAATGCTACCTGCCCACTCAGAGCACCAAACACCCTCAAGCAGCCACATCAGCAGAAGAGACTGTTCTAAGAATACGTTCTTCAGGATCTTTGTGGTTTGTGTTAGCGGGTACAGAAAAGCTTGATGTGTGACTTTTTTGTGTGACTCGTTTTTGGAATTTGGCTGTTTCTTTTGAATGTGTGTGCATGCCCATGTTCCCGTCAAACTACTTTTGACACCACACTGAGATAGCTCCACCTATTTTCCAGAACTGTAGCACAGTTTTCTCATTCAAGGGACACCCAAAGTCACGTGGATAGGCCTGTTACAATTATTACTTAACACTTTTTGCCATTTTTTACTCTGGTTGCAGTTATGCTCTACAGTTCTTAGCTTTCACAGCATTTATGTTGAAGCTGAATTTAACTGAGTTGAGGCAATTTCATGTAAATAAAAAACAAAAAACACCTTTACAGGACACAGTGAGTAAAGTTTGTTGTATTGAGTTTGAGTTGTGTCTGTCATCAGTGTCAAAAGCTAAGAATCAAGACTTGGCCATTTTAGACTTGTTTTTTAATACTATTGAACTGTCTTTCAAAATGTTACTTCATTTATTAATCACAATTATTTATATGCCAATTACCAGCAGTTCTTATTTCATTATTGTTTCCATTTGTTATCTAAACAACCAGAGAACTCACACCTATATTTTGGGCTAGTACAGTTTTATATCATTGTTGTCCAGAAAAACCTTGTTGGTTTTTTTTTTACATTTTTATGTTTTTTACTTTTTACTTTTTTATTTGAAGACATCAGGTACTGTATACAGGGGTTGGACAATGAAACTGAAACACCTGTCATTTTAGTGTGGGAGGTTTCATGGCTAAATTGGACCAGTCTGGTGGCCAATCTTCATGAATTGCACATTGCACCAGTAAGAGCAGAGTGTGAAGTTCAGTTAGCAGGTAAGAGCATAGTTTAGCTCAAAATATTACAATAACACAACATTATGGGACATACCAGAGTTCAAAAGACGACAAATTGTTGGTGCACGTCTTGCTGGCACATCTGTGACCAAGACAGCAAGTCTTTGTAATGTATCAAGAGCCACGGTATCCAGGGTAATGTCAGCAGACCACCAAGAAGAACCAACCACATCCAACAGGATTAACTGTGGACGCAAGAGGAAGCTGTCTGAAAGGGATGTTGGGGTGCTAACCCGGATTGTATCCAAAAAACATAAAACCACGGCTGATCAAATCACGACAGAATTAAATGTGCACCTCAGCTTCTCCTGTTTCCACCAGAACTGTCCGTCAGGAGCTCCACAGGGTCAATATACACGGCGGGGCTGCTATAGCCAAACCTTTGGTCACTCGCGCCAATGCCAAACGTCGGTTTCAGTGGTGCAAGGAGTGCAAATCTTGGGCTGTGGACAATGTGAACCATGTATTGTTCTCTGATGAGCCCACCTTTACTGTTTTCCCCACATCCGGGAGAGTTACGGTGTGGAGAAGCCCCAAAGAAGCGTACCACCCAGACTGTTGCATGCCCAGAGTGAAGCATGGGGGTGGATCAGTGATGGTTTGGGCTGTCATCTCATGGCATTCTCTTGGCCCAATACTTGTGCTAGATGGTTCGGTAGTCCCCTGCCAAGGACTACCGAACCATTCTGGAGGACCATGTGCATCCAATGGTTCAAACATTGTATTCTGAAGGCGTTGCTGTGTATCAGGATGACAATGCCCCAATGCACACAGCAAGACTGGTGAAAGATTGGTTTGATGAACATGAAAGTGAAGTTGAACATCTCCCTGGCCTGCACAGTCACCAGATCTAAATATTATTGAGCCACTTTGGAGTGTTTTGGAGGAGCAAGCCAGGAAACATTTTCCTCCACCAGCATCACGTAGTGACCAGGACCACTATCCTGCAAGAAGAATGGCTTAAAATCCTTCTGACCACTGTGCAGGACTTGTATATGTCATTCCCAAGACCAACTGACGCTGTATTGGCTGCAAAAGGAGGCCCTACACCATACCAATCAATTATTGTGGTCTAAAACCAGGTGTTTCAGTTTCATTGTCCAACCCCTGTAGAACCATAGTGCATTTAGAACTCTACGTGTGGAAGGTTTTACAAACTTCCTCTCACTGTTATTATGCACAATTCTGACTTTGAAAGCGAAATGACTTTGCATTGTACCAAATGAGTTATGCTGAGCTGACTTCCCTTTTATAGAAAATAGTCTAAAATGCAAAGAAGCTGCTTTCTTTGTAGTCATTAATGGGTTAAATATCATAAAACTATACAAAATACCCAGAAGCAACAGCGGTGAACAGTGCTACTGTGAGCATCGTTAGACAAGTTACACTAGCTGTGTAAAGCAGCTATTTCAAGGGTCGCTCTCATCCGGCAAGTGCAGGGCGTGAAATAGCGCTGCTGTCTCACGTGCCATATCTAAATGAATTATTCACACTGATGTAATTACAAACTATCCTTTCTTTTCCTGCCACGATCTGCCAATATGGTCTGTCACATTATTCATTGGCAGATCAATACAGAAACTTTTTTTCAGTGATCATCTCCAGCAAAAAGCCCAGGCCCAGCGTTCCTACAAAGATAATTACAAGTCTGCAGGAGGTGGCATGCGGTAGGTGTCCTAATGAATATCGTCGTGAACAACAGAGCGCGTGAGTACATACCCACACATGTGCTGACACACAATGCCACCAATTACAGGGTACCTAGTCATGCAATCATAGACAAAGAGTGCAAGCACCAGCAATATGGTTAGTTTTATGGCACTTATCAAACAAACTGAACCATCTCTCATCCCACCCCTTCCGAGCAATGAAACACTGGTCCTAGACACAATGGGCCATATTTAGAGTTCCATCTGTGGGAGAAGCTTTTTTTTGTTATTGCTTCATTGGGCTAATTTGCATGTGTATTTAAAAAAAACAAAAAACAAACATAGTCATCATACTCCGTTCTTCATTGAACTGCAAATGGTTTCCGCTGATTTGCATGCTAAAAGGATTTAATAGAGATCCTTTTCTGGTGCAAATATTTATCGTCCACCGGGCCTTTTTTTAACCATCCCTGTAACCGAGTTTACCCATGGCAACAACGCACCCAACTATTGTCGTCTCGTAATAGATTGCAATTTGGACTCGAACCCATATAACGTTGCACTGGCCTTTCATCTGTCAGCCTGTCGTCCATCTTCAGCTCAGAATGAAAGCATGATAAAAAGCATGATAAAAAGCTTTCATCAAGTGTGACTACCAGCATTGAAGACACAAGTGGTGTACATCTCCTGGCCTAATGCACTCTTAAGTAAGTAAGACTCATTCAAATGCTAATTCCATCTTCATCATGAATAACAGCATACATACGAACACATTAAGCACAGCTCCATTGCATTGCATTCAATTAATTACATGGCAGAGGTCTATTTTATTTGTTTTTCCAACATGACAACCACAATTATAATTTATTCATTTTTAACTAGAACCAACTGCCTGTTATTATTTTATTAGTCACCACTGGCATCATATAAATGGAGGCTTACTTCAGTTTCTTCACTTCTGTGAAGGGTTATGAAGACAATTAATAGTGCCAATTAAACACAGCTACAGTCTAAATGCACACCCAAATGAAAGAAAACAGTAAATTATTAGTACTTGCCTAAGAGGACCAGTTTTGATGTTTTAAAAGATTTTCTTGCTCTGCCTCCAGCTCTAAAGCGATGCCAAGAGAGTATGCAGAGGAGCAAAGAAAGACTATCTGTAATGCAGCCAGGCAGTCTGGGAAACTAGTATCTAAATCCAATAGCCCAGGGACAGAGAGAGTGACTGCATCAGAAAGCCAAAGTGAACTTACTCTGCCATGAAAGTAGATTAAACCTCGTGATGGTGTTGAGCCTATTGTTTGCCTGGAAACAGCATTGGCCATACGCGGGACATACATACAAACGTTGAAGTGAAACATCCCTGCAGTTCAAATGGAACCAGATCTACAGAGTCATTCAACACCGGGTGTCCTCTACTATCGTCCGTGAGTCAGGAAGTCATTGTAATGGAGGAGACGGGAAGGCTGGATGTACGAGTCCAGGTTTAGAGCAGGAGTCAAAGAGCAAACGGAAGCACGGAGTATTTCGTTCCAGTCAAAATCAGCTGGGCTTGTAGTGTCGTGCAAGACTGTCACAATTATTACATAATCGCTTAATCACAATCATTTGGGATGATCGCAATTACTTAAGATTTTCAATTACTTAAGATTAAGTTTTCACATTTGTTCGATTTCTGCAACAAGCAGGATGCTAAGTGAGTGTGCCGAGCATATAAATGAAATAAAGAAACAGCAAAATGTATCATTGAGAGGTCAAATATGCTCACATGTTTAGAGGGCAGCGCTGATTAATGTTGGTGTATTAGCTGTGTCGCTCCTATATAGCTATTAATCAAACACAGCCAGCAAACAAGACTGCTAATCAGTTCATTTGGCCACTTCTGGATTGTATATCAGTAGTTGCATGCAATGTCCAGTTAAATTGTTAATTGTAATTATTTGGGTGACAATTGTTAGCTAAGGTTTCATGAATGTGACAGGCCTAGTTTTGTGCAATAAAAAGTACTTTAAACACTATTAAACCCTAGAATAATGTATACAACAGTGTTAAGTAAAGCAGAAAGGATGTCATTAACTTGCAATGTGCAGATGGGCAAGGGACTCGTATGCCATACATAATTGTACATAATTTGCAGTTAAAATAATGGATTAAATCACAATATACTATAATATTTGTTACAGTTATATTGTATTGTGACTAAAGTATTATTATATTATTGTAAAATTGGGTATTGTTGGGTTATTTCCACCCCTAGTTACTAGACACACTGCAATACTCAGCATATCGTAAAATAACAAATATAATGTTTTGTGACTTAGGTATCAAAATAATATTGTATCACTAGGTCTTCGGTGAGTCCTATTGGTGAGTCCTATTGCTAGTAACTAGACACAGGCACAGCTCCAATAACTACATGTCTACCAATGATACCAGTCTAAGACTGCATGGCCAACTAAGATCATTTACATATCCAAATGCATACTATTAGTACAAATAGTGAATTCAGGCATTTTAGGGTATCTTTAGCGGACAAATGCTAAATCGCGGACACACTCTTACTAAAACACTGACCAACAGAGTAGTGCAGGCTGGAGCAGCTGCACATGTCACCATGTCCAATGTTAAATGTTGCCTAGAGGACTACAAAGCCCCCTAAGTACTGGACTGTGCAGCAGTGGAACTGCATTTTCTGGAGTTCTCCATCTAATTCATTCAGATGAGTTTGTGATCCAAAATTAATCATCCCACATCCATACTTAACTGCAGCTTGTTCTTGTGGCTGAATACAGTTAAGTCCTCCCAGCACGTCCCAGCATCTAGTGAAAAGAAGCTATTACTGAAATAAAATACAGAAAATATATTTCTATTAATGCCCTTGATTTCAGAAGAAACATCACTCCACCAATGATTCTTAGTCTCACACATAAGAGACATGACATTTTGCAGGACTTCCTGCATTACCATGTTCAACAACTGCTTTCCAATGCAATAAAATAAATAAATAACGAGAAGGCTTGGGGTCAAAAAGCTTAGAGCACACCAGCCATATCATGTTAGATCACTATCAGTTTTTACCACTGTGTGGTAAAAGTATTTGTTCAGCAAGACTGAAAGTGTTTGGAAACTTGTTCATGAGCAAACATAACAGGTATAGTTTCAAGGTTTATGATGGCGTGAATGTAAACAGGACTACAAGTGAAGTCTGAATATCATGTAAATGTCTTGGATCAGTCTAGTGTAGTGGGCTAAGCACTCGGCTATTATTTACATGGAAATGCTCTTGTGTCTCTTTGGATCATTCCCCATAAGCCCCCTGGAGCTGCTAGGAATGATCATGATGTTGTGAAATCACAGGGAGGAGAGTCGAGCATTGTGATCTACTAAAAGCAGCTGGAGAAGGAGGGACTGTCAAAGCAGTGGAGGTGGGTGGGTGGGCCACTGTGGTTTACCACTCTGAGTGTGAGAGGAAACATGACCCAGATAGCAACAGAAGAATCAGCTCTCACGTCACCATTAGAAAAAAGTCCACTCGTGGCTCACTCTCCTTCATTCAGATTTTGTTAAATTCCTCTGTTACTGATGAGTTTCCTGATTTGTGAATTACGTGGTCCGTAAAGGCCACAGCTTGGGGTGCATCTTTCCAGCGAACGAGATTGTAAGATGCCCTTTGCTCCTGTATTGTGAGTTTTCTCTTATGTTGTAGTACAAAGAACCATTCTGAGGTTCAAATACACTCAGATCAATCAGATAACAGTTCATTTCACTAAGCAGCATTAACATTACAATACATGAAAGAACAGACATATATCATATCTCATTAGCTTACAGATTACATGGTATAGACACAAGTCCTCTTATAGCATCACTAACATCAATAGCTGGCTACTAGAAATGCACAATATATAGTTTTCAAATCTTTGTTGTGATACAGACCCCCCACCAACCTCCTCATTAGGTTCACCTCCTTGTTTAACTACTTGTATCTACACTCATGGTCCATTTTCTCAGCTCCTCTTATCATATAGGATCACTTTGTATTTCTACAACTACAGACTATCGTCTCTCTGACCACTTTGCTAGCCCCCTTTCACCCTGTTCTTCAGTGGTCGGAAACCCACAGAACCACCACAGAGCAGGTATTATCTGGTGGTGGATCATTCTTAGCACTGCAGTGACACTGACATGGCAGTGGTGTGTTAGTATGTGTTGTGCTGATCTGAGTGGATCAGACACAACAGTGCTGCTTGAGTATTTAAGCACGCACTGCCCACTATATAAGACACTCCTCAGTGGCCCACCTTGTAGTTGTAACATTCAAGGCGATAGGTCATCTGTCGCTGCACAGTTGGTGTTGGTAATCCTCTGGTCTTTCATCAGTCGTCTGTTGACTGAATAATTTGGTTGGTAGACTGTTCTCAGACCAGCAGTGACACTGAGGTGTTTAAAAACTCTGGCAGCACTGCTGTGTCTGATCCACTCATACCAGCACAACACTTACTAACACACCACCACCTCGTCACTGTCATTGCAGTGCTAAAAATGATCCACCATCCAGATAATACCTGCTCTGTGGTGGTCCTGTGGGGGCCCTGGCCATCGAAGAACAGAATGAAAGGAGCTGACAAATTATGCAAAGGAGCAGATGGACCACAGTCTGTAAATCAAGTGTGTCTATATGATAAGTAGAGCTGATAACATGGACAATGAGCATAGACAGAGGGAGGTGGACCTCTTTCTGTCTGATATTTCAAAAGCCTGCAATATGAGCCTGCACAGGGTGTTTACACAATCTAATAAATAAATTTGAATAAAAATAATACATGGCATATCAAGGTTTGACTGTTGTGTTTATAATTTATTTCATATTTTGTAAATCTATTAACTATTCTTTTAGTGTACTGAACAGCTACAATAGCTGTAAAGGCGTTCAGCATCTCATCCAATTAGGACAACATAAGGAGTAAAGAACACAGAGAAACTGTGAGGCATCTTTGTTACTCTGTGGAGTAAGTAGATAAAGCTATTTGTAGCCAAAACGAAGGCCTAATATTCTTATACTGCCCGGGGCACTTAGCTGACTAGTCTGATCGAACAGATGGTGGCATAATTCAGTCATAACATATTTGTCTTCTGGGAAAACTCAGACAGCCAAAGCAAGAACCAGTACATCTCTAAATAACGCCCCATTCAAGCTTTGAGTCACTGATCTGAGTTCATATCAGCTGAGCGAGAAGTGTGTCAAGACACCAGAGAAGTGAGGGACTTCAAAAAGAGTGTCCCTGGGGAAAGGACAAAATCAGGCCACATGACGGCTGGATAAAGACAGTAAGAGCTCAAAGATGACACCAAATATTGTTCCTTTGCATTTTCAGGCTTCAATGCTCACTAATGTTCACTTCTGATGAGTTCACATGGGCAACACAACCTACATTATTAACCACAGTCTATAAATTGCCACTGAAGAAATCTGTAGAAACATTAGCTTTAATAAGATGCAGAAAAAGGAGAGTTTGTTTTTACTGTCATGTTGTGGCCCAATATATAATATATCGTCGCTCTGTCTCCAAAATGATAACTTTGCAGTAGAGGACCTCTTTACTTTCCAATTTAATGGAAAGGTATTTTTTTAACGCAGTTGGAGAACATTTTTATTGGTCCAGTCATCATGAGGCTTTGACACTATGTAAAGGACAAGAGTAAAGTTCAAATCAGAAAATTCACAAAAAATGCAGATACTTGGTTTTCAAAGGACAGCGATGACAAAAGGCCTAGAAAACCATATAAACAGCATCACAGTACCACAAGACGAAACGCAACACCAAAAATAATATTATAAGACCTGGAGCTGATTTTGTGAACATGGACTAGACCTAGTAAGCAAACACGAAACATTCCAAAGTTAATAAAAATCAGCCTGATAATCAACAACGAAGATCTTCTTCGTCAGTGGTGGATTAATTTAACAAGAGTGGTCGGGTAAGTAGGGGAGGCCAAAGACTGACCTGTTCATGACCTGTTGCTAAACTAAACTAGCTAACTAAGCTAGCTCACCAGTTAGTATGGGTACACGTCCCTGATCTAACATCATGTATTATGTTTATGCCCCCAGAGTATAAAAAAGTCTAAAGTGGGTTGATATATTTGGCTAAACTACTCAGAGATGTTTCTGGATGATACTGCCCTTGTGTATTTTGGATATGTGAATGGCAGGGCTGCCAACTTTCAGCAATTTGTTTGAGGGAGATTTGGAATCATACGGAGTTGGGTTTATATCTAATATCTTACACTTAGCACTCTTTTTCGGCATAAATCAATCCATACAAACAATGTTTTGGACGAAAAGCTAGTTTTTAGCAACTTATGGGAGTGCTCCACTATAAACATACTAGTTGGAGGTCTGAAATTTCTGGATACCAAGTATGGATAATAGTATTTCAATATGCAGTTAAGTTGCTAGGTGGTGTCACATACCTCTCCGTTGCCTCATCTGCGGCTTTTGGGTTCCAGGCATTCAAGAAACACCCAACAACAAAATGAGTTTTGTCATTCATACATGCTGCAATCAGCTATACAAACCACCTGCTATCGTCTACTTAGCAGGCTGTTTGTTCACTGTATGTTCGGAAACTTGAATCCAGCAACTGATTTAATGTACATGAATAGAATTGCGGGAGAATATACAAAGTTGGCTGAAGAGCAGGAGATGAGACTGAATTGTGGGAGTTAGCAGCTCTGTAATGGGGATACAATTAGGTTATATGACTGATTAGGTTATAGAACTGTATACCACAAGAAAAACAATCTGCTTTCTATCTAGTTCAGTTAGATGCAGTAACACAGAACAAGAGAACATCAGAACACACAGAGCAAAAGCCAGATGACAGCATCTTGACACACTCGCCAAACATAGTCAGCAAAAAAACAAACAAAAAAAAAAAACAGGGGATGCCAGTAAAGATATAGCCTACTCAGCCAGAGCAAGCAAGCGTTACGTACTGACCGACACCTCAATGCTGCAATATAATAAAAAAGTGATGACAGCCAAACGACAGACATTTTTTGAGTGGCTGTGTGACCTTGCATAATCAACACTGCTTTGTAGAGGCATTAACTAAATCTATACTTGACAACAGTCAAGGGATCACCCTCATTTTCTATCTATGAATGAATGATACAGCATGTGAGACCAGCCTTCCCCCTCTCTGGAGTGGTGAATTTTTAAAACAGGCTAACACAGACGAAGCCAAGGCAGTTATGTCTGTTACATAAGTGCTATGGAGCAGCATGAGGGAGAGGGAGAGGGAGAGAGAGAGAGAGAGAGTAATGGGAGAGGGCAATCACTTCACATGATGTTCATGCAATGCAACAGTACATACAGTATATGGGACACATATGTACTAAAATAGTGCAGGCAATGAAAAAAAAAAAAACACAGTCAAGACTTTCTGCAAATGTAAGAGCTTTCAAAGTTACTCTCCAGTGGTTTCAAGCAGTACTGCCAGCTTTATTTTTGGTCTCTACAGCCTTGAGCTAATTTATCTTTGACAGCATTGAATTTAAACCACCAGAGAACATATACATGTTGTTATATGTTGAATATATAGAATATATAACCTTTAATTTCCATCATATTACTTATTTGTATGGGTGTATATAATATAGCACTGTGTCAGGAGCAATTAAATCAATCCAAGAGCAAAAAGACCAAGAACAAATCCGTAGGAATTAAGAGCTATTAAAAAAAACATTTTTCAGGCTGAAAATAAGTGTATTTTGATGAAATACCAGACACCAGGAGTGGGTGAAATCATAATATGTATTGCTTCTGTGATAAATTACATCATGTTTTCCAAGCACATATGGTTTACAAACACTGACCAACTGCATTGTTATTGTGAGGAGATAATAATTGTTGCTGTTTAATTTAAACACTGTACTCATATTTTAGGAGTATTATTGGTAATATGGCCCAACTGGTGCATTTGGACTGTTTTAATGTTATAAAACTCTTAAATACTGTGATGCACCATGAATCATATATGTATATTATGCAAAACAACGGACCACTTTCAAATACTGCATAAGAAAATAAATAAAGGTATATTATAGTATTACTTTGTTACCTGTGTTATTGTCAACAATAATAATACAAAGAAGAAGAAGAGATACAGCGTATGGATAAACAAAGCAATGAACATAACTACTGTCACAGTAAGTACTATAATAAGCTTTACAGGAGAACATGTCCAATCTGACAACCCTAAAAAAGCAGCTGAGGCTGCTGGAACATTTTAGGGAGGCATAGTGTCAAACAGCACCTCGTTAACCACATTGTCTGAAAAACTGAAAACAGTTTTTTGACACCTTGTTGAGGAATTACTGGTTGACCGTGGTTTAGCTTCTACATGTTAAGTCACTTAAAAACTGCTTTATACGCAAGCTTGTGCTGAACTCCACCACATCCATCTCAAGTCCCGGTGCAGCTTTAATAACTTTGTTTCTGCTCCAGATGGCGAGCCTACTAGCTAGCAATCTGGACAAGCAGGAAAAGCATTTTGACAACACCAGCCGACATTATCACCTCAGATTAGAGCTCTGAAACAGACGGTTAGGAACAGAGTCTTGACAGTTCAACCTCTGACTACTGCTGAGACATCACCAGGGTTGGGACAGAAAAGGACTACTTGACTGACTTGAAAACAAATGCTGTCCTTACGTGACTTGTAGGCAGATTGTCTTCATCTCCTTTGATGTGCTGGTTATGTACATCACTGGTAACTCATTAAGTGGCTCGCTTCATTAACAAGTCTGGCTGATAATCTGTCTAATTCTAAATATTTGCTGTAGCACCTAAAATTTGTATGACGATAGATTTCCGCTATATCATCAACCTCAACCAGAGACGATACCAAATATATATATAATATGTATATATATAATATATATATATAATAATAATAATAATATATAACTATATATATATATATATATATATATATATATATATATATATATATATATATATATATATATATATATATATATATATATTTATATAACTATAAAAAACTATTTTGGCTAACACATTAGCCAGTGGTTCTAAGCTCAAGGCAATAGAAACCACAGCTTAGTTGTGTTTTGGTGCTGAAAGAATCAGGTCAAACATTTTGACTTGTTAATTTGTGAAGTAATAGTTCAGTAACAGAATTCATACTGTCATACATTCAACTGCCATGATGTCATCTGTCGATAAACATTGATCATGCTCAGAATGTAGCAAACACCTCATAATGTCTAATATCACAAATAATTAAGAATATTAAATTTCACACTCAGGAGTTAAAGCAAGTAAATATATCCATCTTGTAAAAATGATTCTATTATCTTTTGCTCCTGTTCAATCATCATCTAAGTAATTTCCAGGGTTTGCTAACTGTTTCATTGAGTAATACAACAGGAGCTTGTAAACAACTTAAATTCTCCAAGGTTGTTTTTCTGAAAAAGCATGGCCAAAAGCAGGGCCACGGTGCTATCAACTGTTTTTTAATTTTTTTCTTCCCTTTGTTTATAATTTAAGGGGAGCAAATATGTTTACAAGGTTGATCAAATATGTACACAGTTACCTGTTCAGCAGCGTCCATATATCAGACATTGTATAAAGAGATGAAGAGATAGAGCACCAGTCAGTCAGCATCCTGTTCTTAAGAGTCTTTAGAAACACTCACATGACCTGTGAGCTCATTATAACCAAAGAAGAACCAAAGTTCTTTTATATGATTGCATATAGAGTCTTTTATATTCTTTATTAGAGGCCCTTTCATGGCTGCTGAGTTCAAGTGTAATAACACATGCTACACACAGGAACAGGCCTTAGTCACTGAACAAAGACAAAAGCTTACAGTTAACACCTTCAGGGGTGTTAACTGCTGAGCCTATGGGTGCTAAGAGGCTGACGGGAACTCAGCGAGATTACAGAATGCAGAAAGATCTTTCTCTCAAGGTTTCTAATTGAAGGCTCTAGTTTTCCTGAAAGCATTAGTGCAGAAAAGTCATTAATGAGATGGCAGGATGAGCCTCTGATTGTATCTGGCCCTCATGAGATCTGTTTGTAATTAAAAAAAAAACTACTGCATAAAAGCTCAAAAAGCACTCTAAAAATATCATTTGTTTCTTATATAACTGGACTCTGAATTTTTTCAGTATTCTATGAGCACTCTCTAGTGTGGACGTAAACTCTGCTAAGTAAGAAGACGTTTGAACTTTTGCAAGTGCATAAGTAACCACATCAATGTAGCATTAGCACCACACACATCCGGGCTCTTACAACCAGCCTTCTGTCAACCTACAAAAAAAGCTTTCAAGCTGCTGATGCTTACTGCCTGAAAACATAGATAAATATAGATAAATATGAATCTGTATACATCTTTAGTAGGACATTTCAGTAAATGTGACAATGTGTAGAAATCATAGGTTAACAGTGATGTTACTTGTGATGTAAGTATGGTAGTAACTGGCTAGCTTAAGTCATCTTCTGACTGGTTTACCTAAGTTGCAGGCCACAGGACCCATATATACTTTCCCAATGTAAATCCTTCACTGGAAACAAACTAGCTAACACACTAGCTGCTCTTAACAAGCTGTATGTGCAACACCGGAATCATTGAGCTTACAACCCTGCATGCTGTAGACCAGGGTTCTATCAAGAGTCACTGGGCAACACTCCTAACACTATCCTCGCGTACCTGTGTGCATGCAAACTGTACCCTGCTCTGGATAAGAGCGTCTGCCAAACGCAGGCTACCACCATTAAGAGGAGAGTAGCATTGAGCTGTTTTGCTAGCCACTTCCCATTTGAATGTAAGCACTGTGACACCAATTTGCAACCCCAGATAACATTCTCTAGAACCATCACTTGACAATTCTGTAGTAACAACTATAGCATAACTTGCATTGGCTGATATCTCTTCTTAATTTTATTTCATCTAAACTGCAAGAACTGTCTTGCCACGCTTTCTGTGCCTTTAAAATGAAGAACAAGCTCCTCAAACCCACGCTCATTGGCTTAACTCATTACTTTTTTACATTGGAATGGAAGAGACTTGTGATGTAAAGCACTGCTATCAGTAGAGGGTTTAAAAACAACACAAAATGAACCTCTGTCTGCCACAAATCCTTAATTGTTAACTGTTAATTAAAAATCGATACTGTTTTTTGAGAATCAATACAATACCACAAAACAAAACAGTGTAATATTTGATATTTTCCTATATGGTCTTACACGCCTAGTTTGATCACTAAAAACAACAAACTGTGTAGGAACCGAGTTCTCAGAAATCAGAGCTACAGCATAACTTTATCAACAGCTAGACAAGCTCCATAGCCAAACTATCCCAACTGCCATGTTGCAGAGTATGGGATTTACAACATATGAGGCATTTTCCAAAATAAACTTGTATACAAGAACCAACCAGTATGACAGAATCTTCCCTCATTGTATTACATTGTATAATAATCTATTTCTGTGAAATAGAGGAGGTCCTGAGAGGGAATTAACCTTTCTAGACCTCCTGAATATTTCAAAAACAAACTCTGGAAAGTGCCTGAATTTAAACTTATTATGCTAATATGCTAGAAAAATATAAACTCAAATACAAGCTCAGTAAAAGGTTATTATTTTTATTTAGCTGCTCCCCTTGCAAACAGCAAGATTCTGTTTTTGACATTCTTAGCTAAGTAGGGATGCAGCACTGGTCTGCCTAAAGGTGGCGCTGTAATAAAATTGTTTCAAGTTGGTCCTTCATAGCTGAGCAACTGTAACTTTACAATCTGCTGTGACATATTTGTACATATAAAAACTTGCCCAGTTCTCCCAAGAGGTTGGTGGAAAGAGTGAATAGTTACTCTTTTCTAAAACCAAACACAGAAGAGAGGATGTGGACGATCTCTGTTAATATGTGGAACAGAGCATTACCAAATGAGCACTGTCAGAACGGCTGCCATTAAAGATAGCAGCCAACATGGGAGCCCTAAATACTGATCATAACATGAACTATAACATACCTTACACTGGTTGTTAGCTGTTCATTGTGTTAACTGCACATATTAAACCACAACAATTATAAGCTTTAATAAGTATTTGGAACTCAAGACTGGCTCTAACTATTCAGACTGTTTGATCTGATATGTTGTAGCAGGTATTACCCATAAGGGTCACTTTTCTGAAGTGCCTTTAAGATCAGAACCAGCCTGATAGCTGCTCTCCACCACACACAGTATGTACTATACACATATACTCCAGCATAACTAACAGGGGCTGCTATCTGCTGTTCATTCTGAAGGTAAACACAATAAATGTCAACGCTCAGAGTCCTTAAACTCAAGCTCAAGAGCCAAATTACCACTGTGGGCTAACTTTCTCAAAGGATTCATATACCATAACCCACCTAATAAAATCAAAATCAAGAGGCTAAAAGACTGTAGCTGCGCAAAACTCAAGAAAAGTGCCATAGACCCAGGCTCAGCAGCCAAAACATATAAATCAGGCACTGTTCAGAGGTAATTATCTCCAAATCTGCAGACTCATACACCATAACCAATCTAGGTTAAAGGGGAACCTTCTGAAAATTCAGAAAATTCTGAATAATGTAGTCCTTGAGATGTAAACAGATGAATTCAGAGCGGTTTGATGTTTAATAGTTAACTGCAGAGAATCTAAAATAACTTGGCAGCTTTCTTTATAGTGGTGGTGATGGGAACCAGGGGTCCCCACATATACAACGCAAATATAGCATTTTATTTTCTATGTTTATGATGGGAAAATGGTTTAAGCTTTCGTCGGGGACTACGTTGCCTCACAATGCTCTGCAAGTACCCCTCTGCCATGCATAGATTAAGATATATTTAAAGCACAAACTTTATCACAAACAGTGTGTTAGACATCAGACTGTATACTCATAGCCATATCATGTATTAACCTTTTGTTCGAGAGCTTTCAGAGTTAATAAAACTCTTCAGAGGTCTGGTTCCAATTAAAATCACTGTGAGCAGCTGTGAATAGGTAAGTTAGAACAAAACATTTGACACCAAACTATTCTAAATGACTTTGTTTACATCTCAATCATTAAATTAAGCAGGACTGAACAACAGACTTAAAAAAACTAGGATTAGTGTAGCTAATCTCAAAGCAATGAATCAATAATATTCAACAAATACAATATAACTAACACTTACACTAACAATAACTAACAGCATGCTCAAGCTCTGCAGCCAAAGTGTGCAAACTGATTGAGCCGTTATGTTGCAACTTACATGAGCGCATATGAGCACATATGAGATCTAACTTCCTCTAAAGAAGCTTCATACACCTGAATCAGACTAAAGCACGTGCCTCAGCAGCCATGCAACTCTCTCTGACAGACCCTCGCACACTCACCGAATCGCTGGCGTTTTTCCCCAGTTCATCCTCACTGGACGCTGCAGACTCGACCACCAGCTTCTCGAAGCACGCCGAGCCCAGGGACGAGCTCTTCTGCTGCTGGGACAGCGCCAGGTGGGCTACAGTGAGCTGCGGGCTGCCGTGAGCTGAAACGGAAAGCTCGGGTTTGTTAGCCGCAGCCCCGCTAGCTCCGGTCGGCCCCGTGTTAGAGCTGGGCTCGGCTTTGGCCGCCAGAGAGGGCTGAGGAGAAGCGCTCAGGTTGGGCTGAGAGGACGAGAAGACCCGGTCCAGCGCCTGTTTCTTTTTCCGCTTGAACATCCACAACCCCGTCTCTTTCTTCCCAACACCACCACCACCGTCCGCGCCGCGTCTCTCCGAGCCCAGCTTGGGGCTCAAAAACGGCTTAGTCTTCTCCTGGAAATTCCTCCACATCCTCCGCTGGTAGGACGTCGCCTCTTGCCCTTTAGCGCCGCCGCTGCTGCTGCTGCTCTCATCCTTGAGTTTCTCCTCCATAGTGCCCGAGCAGCAACCCGCCAGTCTGCAGCTGCTGAAGGAGCGGAGAGGGACACACACGCGCACGCACACACACAGGGGGCTCAATATCCCAGTCCAGAGACCCTCTCAACACCCAGGGGGAAGACTCCGTTCAGTCATCAGCCGATATTTATTTATTTTTTCTTAAAAAAAAGGAGGCACCTGCGCGTGAGCCTGGCTGGCTAGAGCACGCGCGTAATGACTCCCATCCGCGCGTGAAAGACAAACGCTGAGGAAAAAGAAGAAGCCGCGAGGCACTTACGAAACCCAGCACACGCGCGCGCGTCCTCCGGCTAATGAAATCTTTAAGAGGGTCACACTGATCAGGCTCACGGAATCCGGGGTGGTATAGTAAACCCCTAATTGCTGAGATTAAAGGCTCTGACTTTACAGGACGCGCCGCTTAGGCAAGGTGAACGGCCGTGCGGGTGGAAAGTGACATGGGCTGATGCGCGCTCCTCCTAATCTTCGCCCTCGTCCCCATCTTCGTGCTCCTCCTCGCCCTCTTGTCCACCCAAGAGTTTCAATGACCAAAACGAAAGAGAAAAGTTTAAGTGCACAATCATGTCACCGCGATGCGCCTCCTGCTGGACAGCGCGGGACATTATCTGGTGGAAGTTCTTGAACAAATCTGGATATTACGAGACGGGAGGGGGTGTGTGTGTGGGGTGGGGGGGTTGTTTTGGTTCAGGACGAAGATAGAAACAGTGGTAACATGCAATGAAACGAGTCTGACTGCTGTGCATTACATTCGTGTAGTTTAGGCCTACATGGAAATGTAATTCTGGCATTTAATATATATTAGACTGGACACTCTTAAAAAACACGGTTCCTCAAAGGTTCCTTAGTAAGCAGAATGGTTCTATATAAAACCATAAAGACTCAAAGAAACCTTTGCATAAATAAGGGGTCCTCTGCATCGTGAGACTGAAGATGTGCTTTGTAGAACTCTTTCCAATTAGGTTCTGTATAGAACCATATAGGCTACAACACATTCTCCATCAATCTAAAGAACCATTTCACAATGCAGAAAACCCTTTAGTCATGCAACTGGTTCTTTGAGGGTTCATCGTTCTATACAAAACCATTTTCTTTACCAAGGAACCTTTGATGAACCATCGTTTTAAGCATATAAGATATATTGGGAATGTTATTATTACATATAGCTACTTACATATAACACATATGTGACACTGTAATTACATACACCCCACAGACCACTTCATTAGGTACAATGTATGTACGCTCATTGTCCATTTTATTAGTTCCACTTACCATACAGGAGCACTTTGTATTTCTACAATTACAGGCCGTAGTTCATTTTATTATATACTTTGTTAGCTCCCTTTTACCATCAATGGCCAGGACCCCAACAGGACCACCAAAGAGTATTATGTGGGTGGTGGATCAGACAAAGCAGTTCTGAGTTTTCAAAAACTGTCCACTCTATTAGACTCTACTACCTTGCTGGTCCCTCTTACCGATGTAAAATCAATAGTGGCTGCACAGTTTGTGTTGGTCATTCTCTAGTGGTCACAGGATGCTGTTGACCAGATGTTCCTGGTTGGTGGATTACTCTCAGTCCAGCAGTGACACTGAGGTGATCCATTCATATCAGCACAACACACGCCAACACTCCATCACCACATCAGTGTCAATGCAGTGGCTGAGAATGATCCGCCACAGAAATAATACCTGCTCTGTTGTGGTCCTGTGGGGGCCCTGACTGGGGTAATGGGTTGCTAACAAAGTATGCAGAGAACTTACAGTCACTTTATTATTATTTATTACATACAGGTACATTTACTGGTACATTTACAGGTAAAACAATACTTTTTGCTGATAGACTAGAAACAATGTATGACCTTTCTGTTTCCTCGTGTGTATGTCCACTCATAATCAAAATGTTAGAATGGGAAAAGCAGGAGTCTGAGTTAACTGAAGGTGCATAATCACCAAAATAGACAAGTGGATAATTGAAGTAGGAAAGGAGAAATCCAAGGGGAGCTGATTGTATTTTGTTGCGCTCTCTCTCTCTCTCTCTTGTTCTCCCTTTTTAATGAAGCTTATATTCCATTTTCTCTACACATTCACGTTAGTTTTGTCTATACATTTGTCACCTGCTAGTATTAACTATAATACTTAAATATATATAATACATCAGAGATTACTGTCAATAACTTCCCTGTACTTAGCACATTTATAATATAATCCAAAGGGCTGGTGCCTTAATGGAAAGGTTCTTTTTAAAAGGAACAGCAAAATGTATTAGTGTAATCTGTGATACAGAGGTGGAGATCTGGTTAATAAACTTCGTAGTATTTCTTCGACATGAAATTTCTCATGTATTTACAACACTGCAAAAGTCAGGCAGCCTTTTAGTTGTTTTATTTCCAGTCAAAACAGACATTACCGCAAGTTAAGGGTGCATTTTGCAAGATTTTTAGTTTAAAACATTTCAGAATTGACATATATTAAGATAAATTATCAAAAGAGATATCTTTGTGCCTTAAATTTGTTAGAAATATACTATTCCTGCTTAGATCATAGCAAATGAAAGTAGGAGTAAAAGCAACAATGACTGAAACTCAACACAACACAACATAACAGCCCACTCAAACAAAAATAAAAACAAACGCGGCAGGAGACTTAATATTGGCACTCCACCGGTGGACTCGCTACTGACGAGTGAAGAGATGAGGTTAGATGCTGAACTTGCAACGTTTCTTTTAGACTAGTAAGTAAACAGCTGTAAATGTTAACATTGAGAAGGAGGGACTGCGAGTTCCTTGCAATGGACACCACAACTTTCTGGTGCTCTGCCCATTATTTGTTAAAAGTAGGAATTCTACAGGTTGCGTCATCTTACAAATTGCTCCTGTAATCATTTTCAGATTATATTTCAGAGAACATTAGGTTTGATAGAAGACAATCCACTTGCAGTGGAGTTAAAAAAAAGGACTAATGAGCTCCCTCTTGCTTCAGATCTGACACAGATGTTCCAGTCACTAGCTCCACTGTAAGAAAACAACAAAACCATATAGGTCTGAAAGGATGTGTAGCTGTCAAGAAGCCCTTACTGACAAACATAAATTTGCAAATGAGTGAAGTCAGTGAAGTTTCTGGGGTTCCCAGGCTGGAAAAATGAAAGTAAGCCCTCCTACACACGCATACCTACATGTGGGATTGTCACTCAATCCACCTAATAGATTCAACATATGAAACAAATTCAGGGCAATCCACCCAAACCGTAAAAACACATTTGCCTCAGAACATTGAGTTTTAGTGCTTCTCATCATACTATCCAGAAATAACAGCTGCAGTTTAAACAGCCCATTTGGAGAGTAAAGCGTTAAATTATGTGGAAATTATTTCATTTGCAGTTCCTCTTGGTAGGCAACAGTACAACAGAGAGTTGAGTTAATTTCCCTACCGAGGCTATCACCACTCATAGATGAAACTGAGGCGCATGATGCAAACTGTGAGTTGCGTAACGAGAAGGTGCTGAAATGAAAGCGTTCTGTAGAGAGAATGGCTCTGGTAGACATTAGAGCTATCATCAACACATTTACAAGAATATTAGTCAGACTGGCTAATAAAGATTTCAGCACTTAGACAAGTCAACCACAGTGAGCTGTCAATAACCCTCTCGTGTCCAGTAATTCAAGTTTATGTAGGTTATTATACTGTTATAATGGTATATTTAACTAAATTACTTAAGTCTAGAATTAAATGTCAGGGTGAATATCCAACAATTGTTCTACTTTTATTCACCATTAAATCAGGATGTACTCTATTGTTTTATTTTTATCAGTAGTGACCAAAGGATTGAATTTATATATATATATATATATATATATATATATATATATATATATATATATATATATATATATATATATATATTTATTTTTTCTTTTTTTTTTTTTTCTCTGCCTTTGTAATACATTAGAATGATTCTCACAACTACACAACAAAGCTTTCAACAGTGTCCAAGATTATGGTTGCAGTCCAATGAACTTTTAATGATCGTTAATGAGTTTTCAGGATCTGTAATATTTATGTTCATTAAAAGAGTGACACTGGACATAAGGGTTAATGGGATGATCCTCTGATGATCCCCTCATACGTTTAAGCCATTTTAAAACAGTTCACTGAAAATGTGCCTAGTAGTGAGCTCAAATTAAATTCAAAGTATCTGAGGGTCCAGATGAAAACATTTCAAATATTGTCCGGTTGTCAAGTGCACAGACACACCCACAAAGCACTTACTGCAGTAGCTAAGAGATCAAGATAAACAACAGACGTGCAGTGCACCCACCAGACAACAGGAAGCCAACCTGCAGGTGAGTTCTGTTGTCAGCATCAAAATAGAATTCAGTTCTTGTGTTCAGTTTGAAAAAAAATCTTGTGTTCAGTTTAAGTAAAAGCAAGTCCGTTGCTTTTATCAGCTTTGTTCACGTTAGAAGAGCGTTTGGCTGCAGATACTTTTTTTTCTGGAAAAGGTCAAGCTAAGAAGTTAAAGCTATGAAGCAGGTGCAAGTAGAGTAATAATACAGTCCAAAAACCTCTTTGTTATTCACAGAAAATCCTGATGCCAAAAGGCAGTAGAAGTGAAGGCCAGCCTGATAAAAGAGCCTTACAGCCTGTCCAGCCTATTTCTGAACAGTAGGTCTATAGACTGTTAAATCAAATGTTCCATATTATGCATATTTGTGTTTGTAAATATTTTAGAGTGACCGTATTGTGGCTAAGCTGGGTCCTGTTAATGAACCACACTGAGAAGTTTCAGCTCAAGCAAGCTTCATCGAACAAAGGGGCTTTCTACAAATGTTATTATATATTTATAAAAATAAATATAAAAAAAATAATTTTAAAATGTAGACACCTTCTTTTCCAATACGATTTATTGGATGAAATATAAAGAATTAATAGTGAGCTCTAGAAAGGCTTTACATTAGATGTTGAAAAGGATGTGTTAGGATTTGACATTGCATTCAGCCACAAGAGCATTAGTGAGGTCAGGTTAGTTCTGAATCACAAACTCTATTTACTCTAATTTAATCCAGAGCTGTTGGATGGAGGCCCATCACTTTAGAGAATGCTTTTGGGTTGTACTCTACAGCCCAGCGCTGGGTAGCTTTATAGCCCTGTAGCACAATGCTTGGTATTGAGCGTGGTGACCTTAGGCTCATGTGCTTCGTGATTTTCTATGAACAGTACTCAGTCGAACACTTGTGTCAGCACTAGGCACAATGCAAAATAGCTGAATTCACTACTTGTGCAGATATCTAGATAGTTTCAAGCAATCCCAGTTTCTTAGACTGGGCTTGATCCTAGTCTTGGATTACACAGGATTTTAAATAGAAATTCCATTTAAAGGAAAACATAGCTATGACTAAATCTATTTGTTGCATTTTGAATGCTTCTGCTGTACAGTTGTGATGTTGGAAATATATAATACTGTCTATATATTATATATAATATATAATAGTTTCTAAGTGAAAATAAGTTAGCACATCATACAGGGGGAACAAATTCCTATTAGGCATTTTAGTGCATTTTATGTTTTATTTTTTCTCCAAGATGTTCAGCAAATAAACAAAAAGTGTGCATGTTTCTTAGGAAATCAACAAAACTTTCAATTTGACCAGGGACACCCAAACGTTTGCGCATGATTATATGCAAACCATTTAAACAGTGCACTGTAATAAGTATACAATGTCCAAACTAAATGGGTCTGGGTTTGACATACATCTCTAAGATAAAACTTTAAGCAGTGTCTTTATATATGAGGCATTATAAGCAGCATGGAAGGTAATACTCTCATCATGCAGAGTGCTGTTAATGAAATGTCCAGTTCAAGTAGTTGGGCGTTTGGCTTCAATGTGAAACAGTGACCTTTCAGTTATTTGATTTTGCCATTATTAAATAAACTTCTAATCTGAAACGATCATCAGCTTGACACAGCACATGAAGGCAGATAATCGATGGCTGATGTGGTTTGAGGAGGTCCTCAGGGTTTGCTCACGAAATTGAACAGAACTGAGGAGAAGCACTGCTCATAGAGCTCAATGTTTCCACTGCACTGAATATTTTGTCTATTTAGTGTGTTTCCCAAGGCCTCTGAATGTTACCTATAACTATTAAAGGAGCAGCTCAACCAAATATGTGAACATGGCTAACAGTAAATGGAAGCTGGTAACTTGTAGTTTGCCTTATTGACTGTTGACTGTTCACTTTCATTAACTTACTAGCATATCAGAACAGACTGTTCATGGCTACGTCTCTGGGTTTTCTGCTCACCTGTCTAGCAGTTTCTTCTTGTTTGACTTAAATAGGACCTTTTATGTTTGTATCCCTGTCCTTTGATGTGCTATATAGTTTTTGAGCCTGTAAACAGTCTGCAAAGTTCAATATTACAAAGTTTAAAGTTTTTCTCAGCTGCCTGAAACGACTTGTAGGAATTCCAGCCCTTTTCTCTGTGATGTTATCTCTTAACACAATCCTTGATGCTTGGCAAAGTTGGCACACCCTCAGACAACACAGAGAAAAAGTGGAATAAACAGTAAACACCTACCACTCTAAAGCACCCTGCTCCAGTCGAGCTTGCAAAGGTGAATCAGGTCTAGCAAATTGTTCTACCTGACTTTCAGGATCAGACTCTGGCTCAAATTGATAGGGCAGAACAAACACCATTATCAGAACAGACACAGCAGTGCTGAAGGCAGAAAAGAGTAGGTGAGCTGGCCAATCAGGGGGGTGGGGCTTAAGAACACAGAGGCTATAACAGACCGTTTCAGACAGAGGGTAAATATAAGTGCACAGTATAAGAAAAATATTGTGTTTTGGAAAACATTGCAGCCTTAAACATGTCCCCTTTACACTGTAGAAGCTGCCTGTTCAGTTACTCATATGTCTTGTAATGTAGACAATCTAAGCTCTATCTATATCTATGTGTCTGTCCCTGATGGTTTAATGTTAGTCAAATGTTGTTGAAAGTATAACATAAATCTAAATTCAGCCTATTCGACCAACATGCATAATAAAATATGTCTCTACGCTACTGCGCAATATTTTTTATTTTGTTAAATTTGTTAAATTTGTTAAAATAAAGATTGCTGAAAAATCAATTTAAGTTTGTTCCCTGTGTGTTAACTTATTTTCATTTAATAAATAATAAACATGTAATTTGACCAGGACATATAAACTTTTACATATGTATTTCAAGTATGAATTTCTACTCTCGCAATAAATTGTCAATTCTGAGGGAATCTCATATAATCTCATATAAAATCTCATATTTTACCTTCACTCAGTTCAAAATTTTAGTGTGAATTATAATTATTTACACTGAATAACAAATACCCAAATGCAGGTGGCAAATCTATTTATACAGTAGTGGTTTAAGATAAGATAATCCTTTATTAGTCCCACAGTGGGGAAAAGTTTATTTACAGTAACAACACAATGATCTCTTTTCATATTCATGTTTAAAAAAATCCTGTATTACTTGATGAATATTTAATAAAACTCCACACATAAAAGAGCCTAACCAACACATTAACCCTATATTAAAAAAATTAAAGAAACATTCTACCTTTTCATAAAGGCCAGTGTACTTGGAGATGACCGGACAAGAGCAAACCTTGGCCACCTTGCTACAGCAAGCCCTCCGCATCAAAGAGGACATGGTCAGCAGTCTCCGTGCCACCCAGGGATCTGTCCTGATGGAGGCATCTGCTAGGAAACTTCTAGAGAACCACATTCAGATCATCACACATATCGTCAAACAGCTCAGCAAGGATATTCAGGTTACCTGGATTTGAGTTTAAGTTTACTTTCTTATCAGTGTCACTGAAACTGTGTAGCAGACAAGCATCAATCATGTTCCTTCATCTAAGGTGAAGTCACAGATCATATTTCACATTTTTTCACATTATCACATTAGAAAAGCTCTACCTTTCCCCCATACAAAGGCACTGAGTGGCTGCACTTCTTCCAACTAAATTACATTCGATCAGACAGTCAATAGTAGACAACACTAGTTCTTCACAGCTCAACACCACCTGAAATTTAATATGCCTGGAAAACGGTCCAAAGTAAAACTATAAAGTGTTTTATTTCCACCTCTCTTCCTATCAGTTTAATTACACTGAAGAAATGCCAGAGTTAACCGCATCTCGCCCACTCATCTTCACTCATTCCTCACGTGTAAGCAAAAATTTTAATGACGTGCAATAAACGGCAGGAGGTTGCCAGAGCAGTCGCCAATAGCACCATTTAGCTAAGAGGGATACATCATGTAGGAATGGAACATAAAAGTAGTTTCATTAAATAAATCAATGTCCATGGGTCATCTGTGGCAGAACAAGCTGTTCTCCACAGAGTGATGTCAGAGGGACTGCGAAGAATGGCCTCTGCGCCGCAGATGAGATGCGAAAACAAAACAAAAACAAAGGCTTCCATCAAACCAGCTATCAAACCACACGCCTCTATCAGGGATTAAACAATAGCTCGGTTCACAGTGTGCCTGATTACACACAGAATCATTTAATGCAGCCACATTCAAAGCAGCTAAATCTACTGACATCGCTGTGAGAACAAAACCTTGTGACTTTTGATTAAAACAGTGAAGTTACAGTTTTGGAGAAGGTTTTGTTAGAATGCGAAATTCTAATTTAAAAAAATAAATAATTAATTAAGTCATTTTGAGCGGTTCCTTTTGGTCCTTTCATCAAGAAATGTACACAATGTAAACAGCAAAAAATGGAGACTTGGCTATGAAAGACTGTCTAATGTACTAGAGTAGTTGATTACTTTCAGAATAATAGAGCTTTTCTTAAGTCACCTTTTCATCAGTTTATATAATATAAGCTTTTTTGCAGATATAGTTTGTTTCTTTTCAGTCAAAATGGCCATTAAGTAATTAATTCTAGGGGTTATGTCTTGGCATATAGTTTACTTGCATATCGTTGCTGTCCAATGAAAAACATGTATTTCCATTTTTGTCCATTTTCATTTCTCTGCAATTAAATGCAGCAGCAGCTGTTTACACTGTGAGAAAATTTCATGATGAACAGACCAATAGAAATACTCCAAAAACTTGGAAAGAATTCTGGTTCCATTGACTTACATTACAGTGAAGACGTTTTTGGCCTCTCCTGTAAACTTGCCATTTTAGAGATACCTGTTGTTTATTGGACAGCGACCATATAGAACGTGAAAATTTAAGGTTAGTAAGTTGCAATGGCAAGCTGTAAAAATGAGGAGTAAAGCTGCTGTTCAGCTCTAAAACTTTTTAAATGGTTTGCCCTGTGGGCGCCAGATTTTTTTTCTTGAAATGACACACTGCTAGGAAATACACAAAATTAAATAGTGGTGCTGCATTTATTAAATCTGTCCATCTTTTCCAAAGGAACAAAACAATAAAACTGCTAAAGGGACCCAGCACACATTTGCTGGCTTTTTTCAGAGAAATCACAGCAAAAACTCATATATTTCAGGGGCATCAGACTCTTACTATTTATTAATATCTACTCTGAGGGCAGATTTTCACCATAAACATAACTGATGATTTATTAAAGATGACTAACGTTATTGTTTTCACTAACTGTTGTGACTAGAACGGCAATTTTTCATTTCTTTAAATCTTAGTTTTAATCCCATTGAGATCTCTTTTACAAGAATGGCAACAGAACAAGGTTACAACAGAATAATTTACACAAGAACAATACTTCAAACAATCGATTTCACTAAGTTCTTGAACTGTTACAATGATACAACTGTACAGTCTCTTAAATCTTTATTTTTATTTAATCTTGCAACACATAGATGGATGAAAGACTGTGTTTTCAATGCTTAAATACTTTTTTTTAAAGAAAAGACAAATAAACAAGGAGTTTAAAATATGAAATCATGCTGGTGATGGAGATGGCGTGCACCCAGGGAAGACCAGTGTGCTTCTTTAATACAACACACAGTGATGAGTAAGAGGACCACAATTCATAATCAACCTCAAAGCCCAGTGATGCCCAGTATCCAGCATATAAACACATAAAAGAAATGCATTTCTGTAACACCTCGCCAACCACAACCAATAACAGGCATGCCAACTTCCTTTTTACCCAAAAAGAAATGCGAGCATTCATTCTACAGTTAAACTCATAATAATAACAATCCTAAAAACATCTCTAGTAAATGCAAGTCATTAAAAACAAGTTAAAGTTAATAAAAAACTTTTAAAACTAGATAACAACCCTATTTGTTGTGGACTTACTGGAAGGACTTATAGTAAAAGTATCATCTAAAACACCTCATAGCTGAAGTGTTGATGAAGGTTTTAATCGAATGCATACGAAATTATACTATATTGTTTATCATTCCATCACTTAATTAAACAAAACATCTAAAAATACTTGATTTCTAGTTCAAGTTTACACCAACGAAGTGATTTTTGAATAAAATAGCTTAGCGTGCCTCAATGAGCATAGTAACACACATTTCAACTTGACATGCTCATTATTTGAAGAAAACATATTGAACCAGCTGTTACTCACAGGTGCTGGAGGCTCAGATTGTTCAGAGGGACAGTGTAGCATCAGGGACCACGTATGCAGTTCAAAGGCTGGACCACAAGAACTTGACTGGCATTGGAGACCTCCGGGGCAGAGTAACCAGGTATCAGTCACAGCACTGATGTCAAGTCATTGAGACAGCGCACACACACATACACACATACGCATGCACACCCCTGCGCTTGTCCTCCTTCTAATCTGCCTACATCTTCTTCAGCAAATACATGACATGTTTGTTTTTTTCACAGAGAGGAAAGTTCTATTGTGCAATAGAGTCAGTGTTCACTGCACACTCGTGTGCCAATTCAGAAAACAATGCCTTAAAGCCTTCATCTCCATTAACTCAACATACATGATTAAAAAACAATAACCCCACAGTTATTGCCAGTGAGCCCCACTCAGGACCACCACAGAGCAGGTATTATTTGGGTGGTGGTTCATTCTCAGCACTGCAGTCACACTGACATGGCTGTGGCGTGTGTTGCTCTGGTTTGAGTGGTCCAGGCACAGCAGAGCTGCCGGAGTTTGTAAACACCTCAGTGTCACTGCTGGACTGGGAATTGTCCACCAACCAAAAATATCCAGCCATAATGTGCACTGTGACCAACGATGAAGGACTAGAAGATGATCAACACAAACCAAACTGTGCAGCAACCATCGTCTCTGATTTTACATCTACGAGGTGAACCAACAAGAAAGAAGTGGACAGTAAGTGGACACAGCGTTTAAAAAAACTTCAACAGCACTCTTGTGTCTGATCCACTCACACCAGCACAACACACTAACACACCATCAAGTCAGTGTCACAGCAGTGCTGAAGATGATCCACCACCCAAATAATACCTCTGTGCTGGTATTGAAGAACAAGGTCAGAGTGCTGAGGTCTGGACTCTGAGGTGGTCAGTCATTCTCTAAACACTAGTAGCTTCTTAGTTTTATTTGTAGTGTTTCTTCTTTTTGCTCTATTTTCTTTTCACAGAAAGGGCTTCTGGAAAGCTACACATCCTTTCAGAGCCATAGCATGAAAATATGAGAGTTAACCCTCTCTTATCCGTTTCTGATGTGTACAGAATCACTGCACGTCACAACGAATGGACAGATTTAGTGAGCAAGTATTGATGAGAGGTCTGGGGCAGGCAGAACAGATTAATCTATTCTGTAGATTTAATGACCTCATGTCGTTTAAATGGCCTTCAACGATGATTGACCATGCAAAGATGGGAAATTAAAGGGGTTGAAATGATGGGTTTAAGGGCTTGAAACATACTTACTGCTAGGGCTGGGTATCGCCACTGATTTCCCGGATCGATTTGATCCCGATTAACAAGGTCCCAATTCAATTCGATTTCCGATTCAATTTGATTCAATTCAATTCAATTCAATATTGATTCATTTAGGGATATTTCAGTTACAATAATATGTTTTGTTTGAATATGAAAGGAGATTTTCATTTAATGTGGTAAATGTACAAGGAACACTCAACCAACCATTACTAAAAACATTAGTGTTTATATGTTTATATACTGTCATGGTTTTTAAATCCAATGTTAATTTTAAAGGTCGATCTCGGGTTTATACGAATCGATATCGGATTTTTCAAATGAAGATCGATTTAAATCGAAAAATCGATTTTTTAAACACACCCCTACTTACTGCAGTCATAGATGCTTTCCATGTAGCCTGTAGGTCACAATACTTCATCACTACTGCAGCACGAATCTGGTTTTTTCAAGCTGAAAAAAAAACTCAGCCATATCTTTTGGAAGTCGATGATATATTTGCTTTCTGACAGTCAGGAACAGTACCAGGTTGAGTAGTGTTCCCTACAAAATTTCACTCCAGTAACTCAACTATAGACACTACTGCACTTCTTATACCTAAAATGGGTAGACTGAATAGGCAGTCATATATCATTGCTGTCCAAAGATCTTGTTAAAAGCAAATGTACAGGACAACTTTAGAGCTCTTCCTTGGACAGCCATGATATGTAAACTTCATGGTTCATGGTTATGACAACCACAATGAATTCTAAATGGACTGTAGTGCATCTATAGATAGTCTTACAAGATAAATTCACTTTTCTTCAATATGGGCCCCTATAACTAGTAATTTGATGATTTGATGCCAAGACCTTGTTCGCATGTTGATCCACTTATGCTCTTATTTCATTAGGTGTGATGCCAGCATAGCTCAGCTGTCAGGTGATGTCAAAGCTAGAGAGTTGGAAATCATGAAGCTCCAAAGGGAAGTTGGTGAGATGCGCGCTGGGATTGAGCTGCGACTCGGCGACATGGAGCTCAAGGTAAAGCTGTTATGAGCGTATGTAGAAAGTCATTTCAAATAAGAAATGTAATCTAGAGATCCAGGACGAGGAGCAATTGCACCATAGTTCACACACAGTGGGCGGCAATTGTGAAAGGCATTTCAAAATTCAGCTGAAGCTTAGTGCCAAGTAGTTTAGTTTCATAAGCCATGTAGCATGATGGTGCAAATATGTGTAGTTGTGTATTTGGAAGTTGAAGTAATAAATGGGCAAATGTACATAATCAAATGTAGTAAAACAGCCAAGAAACGTTTGGTCTTCGGTTTTGCTTTGGAGCTATGAAGCGAATGTAGCTAATAGACAATAAAAGCCTACAGTTTAACGACAAGTACTGTGCGAAGTGTATGTCTAAATCTTCAGCCTTGCCTATGACATGCTATTATATATTCTGGGATGCACACATAACAGTGTTAGAACCAATCCAGACGACAATATGTATGAAATCATACAAGAAAGTCTATTTGAATAAGTTACATTAGATTTTTTTTGACAAACTACTGCTTTAAATACCAAGCAATGCCATAGGAAATCAAGAGAGCCATTAAAGTGAAAGATTCTCTTGATGTAACTGCATTAAGATTGTTTTTACTAGGTCATGTTGTAAAGCTTGGATGGCCATGAACGACCTTATTTAAATAGGCCAAAATCTAGTTGAACGTATTTCTGAAATGAATAGAAATACTGTATGTTTCAAACAGTACAGTGAAAGCACACAATGAGTGGATACTTTATTACATTTGCCACAAAAAGAAAGAACTGGCAGCACTGTGCTAACAACAGTCTGTGTGGGTGTACGGCTTAAACAGAGAGTATTTATTTATTTAAAAGCGAGAGAGTTTTAATTCCATGTTCTCAGAGCTGCCTCATCTCATTATTCACAAGCGCTTGCATCTTTTCAACATCGTATGTCTTTATTTATACACCACAAAAACATGCAGCTGAAGTCCACGCTGGTGTCAATACTGCTCGTTCTTGAAAAAGGTCAGTGGAAACTAAAGTAAAGAGTGGAGCAAAGATAAGTTATGTAAAACATACGTTATATAAGACCTTATGAACTTTTTGACATCATGTCATTGTCAGTCTTTGACAGAAGCATCATGGATGATGAAGCTCTAGACTAAGACTGAGAGTCTCAGTGCGTGAGCTGGAACAAGACTATGTTAATGTATTATTTAGACGTTTATATTGTTGGCTGGTTAGTAGGTTAGATATTTGATGCATATGTACACTACCAATCAAAAAGTTAGACAGCTAACTGAATATATAGATATATGTTCAAAATTATAAAGACATTTTGATCTTAATGTGTTGAAGCCAAGTTTAAATGTGAAGTGATGTTCTTGCTTAAATACAAACATTTTACATATAAATAAAAAAAAGCAGCTCATGTGGCTCCTCATGAAGCTGCTGATGAGAATGTTATAAAAGTATATAGAACTGCATCAGAGCAAATGAGGCTAATTTCCAGAAGAAACCAAGAACAGATGCTTTATTCTGGTCCAGGAATAATTTTGTAACTGTTATTTTATGGTTTTGATGTCCTCACAATTATTCACTCATTGTATTAATGTCTAAATAGTAAAAATAAGAAAACCCTGGGCAGGTGTGTCCAAACCTTTGATTGATAGTGTATTTATTCATAAACTAACAACTTATACCAAGAAAGGCTTTTTAAATCTATAGTCTAGTATAATATCTGCCAAAGAGAGAGTGCCTGAAATAAAAAGGTTGCAGCCGAAAAAGCAGCTGGCGCAGGACTGACGGACCTTACATCATGCTCTTTTATGAAGGTGTAAATAAACACATTTCTTGAGCGTGCAAGAATCTGTTTGAATTATGCAAGTGCCCCAGCTCCAACACAGACGATAGCTCACGTCTATTGGCATTTTTCTATTGGAAAATAGGCCTTCCTCTCATTTTCTCCCTAAAATGCTCAGTTCCTGCAGTGGCTGTGGAGCTCAGAGCCACACTGTAAATCACTGTGATTTAAGTACATTAAGTCTGGCGGGGGGGAGTGGTCCCCAGCTGCCATAAAGGTAATTGAAAATGAAAGGGAGGCAGGTCAGTGAGAGCCAGCAGCAAGTACTACAAACGAGAGCCCTGTCTCTGACCAGCACAAAAGCCATTGGCCGAGGATGCAGGGCGCATGTGAAATGCAGAAAAGTTTCATTAACATGCGTAATCATCTGACTGAGGATGCAATACGATGAGAGCAAAAACATTTTTCCATTTTGTATGAAACATTTTTGGAAAAAAGGATTTCATTGAGTGTATTTGAGTGTAATTCCCATGTAGTCCATGTGGAAATGAAAAGGTTTTTTTGTTGTTTTACACACACACAAACACACACACACGTATATGTAAAACACATTTACATATAGTGCTGGATAATTATATTTATATATATATGGTGGTCAGAGGGATTTTAAGCTATTCTTCTTGTAGGATAGTGGTCAGGTCACTACGTGATGCTGGTGGAGGAAAACGTTTCTTGACTCGCTCCTCCAAAACACCCCAAAGTGGCTCAATAATATTTAGATCTGGTCACTGTGCAGGCCATGGGAGATGTTCAACTTCACTTTCATGTTCATCAAACCAATCTTTCACCAGTCTTGCTGTGTGTTGGTGCATCGTCACCCTGATACACGGCACCGCCTTCAGGATACAATGTTTGAGCCATGCTGACATTGCCCTGGATACCGTGGCTCTTGGTACATCATAAAGACTTGCTGTCTTGATCACAGATGCGCCAGCAAGACGTGCACCAACAATTTGTCCTATTTTGAACTCTGGTATGTCCCATAATGTTGTGTTATTGCAGTTTTTTGAGCTAAACTGTGCTCTTACCTGCTAACTGAACTTCACACTCTGCTCTTACTGGTGCAATGTGCAATTCATGAAGATTGGCCACCAGACTGGTCCAATTTAGCCATGAAACCTCCCACACTAAAATGACAGGTGTTTCAGTTTCATTGTCCAACCCCTGTATATATATATATGTGTGTGTGTGTGTGTGTAAAAAACACATCTACATATAGTGCCCCTATTAAGCCAATCAGAACAGAGATCATTTACATACTCCTCCCAGCTACTTCATTAAGCGCACCTCCTTGTATCACAACTCTTTGTCCATTTTATCAGCTCCACTTACCCTACAGGAGCATTTGTAGTTCTACAATAACATACTAATACTTTGCTCTCTCTATCTCTCCCCCTGTTCTTCAATAGTCTGGACCTCCACAGGACCAACCACAGAGCAGGTATTATTTGGGTGGTGAATCATTCTCAGCACTGCAGTGCCACTGACATGGTGATGGTGTGTTAGTATGTGTTGTGCTGGTATGAGTGGATCACACACTGTCCACTCTATACCTTGTAGGTTCACCTTGTAGATGTGAAGTCAGAGACTGCAGCTCATCTGTTGCTGCAAGGTTTGTGTTGTCACCCTCCGGTCCTTAATCAGTGGTCACAGGATGCTGCCCAAATGATGCTGTTGGCTGGAAAGTTTGGTGACTGTTCTCAGTCCAGTAATGACACTGAGGAGATCCACTCGTACCAGCATAACAGACAGTAACATGTGGCACCCTATCAGTGCTCAGAATGATCAACCACCTGCTCTGTGGGGGTTCTGACCACTGAAGAACAGAGGATAAAAGAGGACTAACTAAGTATGCAATAAAACAAATGGACTACAGTCTGTAAGTGTACAACTAAGCTCAGCTATAGGATAAATGGACCTTATATAATGGGCAGTGACAGAATTCTCTGTTACCACCAGCAGCAATGTCACACTAAACAGAACAGTCTATAAATAATTAAGTTTGTCCAACTTTTGCCACTGGCTACAGAGGTGGAACAATTTCAGACCCATTTCAGAGCTGCAGTCATGATACCAGTATTAAAATCTGTTTTCTGTTAGATTTCACAGTCACTTGGAAGACTGGAGGCTTCGCAGTTGGAGCAGACTGTATCCCAGAAGACTACAACAGAAAACCTACAGCGGGACATTCAACTGCTTGAAATTAAGTGAGTTAATCTACAAAAAATAAAACAGCCTATGACATCAGTATTAGATGCTGCTATGGCACATCCAAGATGTAAGCTGGCAATTCAAATAGAATAAAACAAAGTATTTCATATTGCAGCACCTCTAATACACAATGTTTATACAATTGTAGCTGTCTGACACATTGTTCTCTGCAAGTATACACAAGTTTTTTTTTTTATAAAACAGGCTTCAAAATGACAGCTAGGATACTTTTGTTTTCAGCAATTTACAATTTTATATATATGCACCTAAAATACAGGGTCAGAAAATACAATAACTTGATGCGCTGAACCACTAAACAGCTCTTGCTGTCTGTTTGAGCATCTGCTATAGCATTTCTTTCCCAGAGGTTTAATTGAGGGCTATCTCAGTCGAATCAGTCTGTCAGGAGTATTTACTTCAGTTGAGAAGAAGAACATGAAGGGTTTATGTGGCTCTGTATGACTTATAATGAACGCTTATAAATGGTGTCAGCAGCAGCCTCTATGCAGCGAGCTGACTGGATCAGTGACTCCTGACTTTGCCCAGAGTTTGCTATTCAGCTCTAACAGAGAGAGTCTTAACTGTAATTCACATCACATCAGCCAACTAGAGGAGAATGGCCGTTCAGCAAGAAAAATAAAAATCAATTTGCAGGGTGCGCTAACACAGCTGCACAAGAAAAGACTCCAGAGAGTTTTATGGTAATGTTCAAACCAGTCATATGCGTGGAGGGGAAAACAAACAGATTAAGGGAAAATGATACTTTGGAGAAAAGGACAGCGTTTCCACTAATGCAAACATTATCAGAGGTGAAGCATTTTTCAATACTGTCCCTCTCTTTCATCTCCATTTGAACTTATCCAGTTTTTTAAGGTATCTACTGACTTATGTCCATGAATTGACATGACTGTAATCAATGTAATGTAATAAAGGTAAATATGAGTGATCATGTAGTGGCTGTGCAGGCCATTTGATGGACTAACCTGTAGCACCTATGGGTGAGCATTAGGTAGCTGGACTACACTGAATGATGATCAATACATAATTCTAATACCACTATTCATTATGATATTAGGACTTAAATATAGCCCAAAGCTTAATGTTATACTAGTTTTAATCAAAAAGCCTATAAAGGTATTTATAAAATATTTAACAAGCCTATGAGAGTACAGCATCCAGGCAGTCAGCTGGATTCCAGGATTCCATTAGCAAATCACACCACAGTGTTCACCAAGACAGTCTGATCACATATCTTAGCAAGCCAACCAGATTGAACAAACCAGTTCAAGTGCAGCATTCAGCTAACCAATGCCTTTAAAGGACTCATTAGCCAGTCAGAGTACAGTGTTTGGCCAGCCTATAATATTGCATTGTTCAGTTAACCAACCAAGAAGATTACAGGGTTCAATAGGCCAAACAAACTGCACAATTCAGCCAACCAATCAGATTTTAATATTAGTTCAGTCCAATCAGAGTACAGTATTCAGCCAGCCATTCAGATTAGAGCACAGTGTAATCATTTGGGTAGAAAGGTTCCAATAGCCAATCAGCACAAATGTTCCAGCAGGCAAGACTAGACTAACAAGACAGAAGCTTTTAGCCAGCAAGTGTTCACCAGGCCAATCAGATTACAGGATTCAATCAGCAGTAGCAGAGCACACCAGTCAGCCATTAAGTGCAGTATGTCAACTGGACTTAGGTGCAGTATAACAGTATAATTGTATATTAACCGGGCTATCCTATGGGGGCTGTGCAGAACATCCAGTGGCCTGAAGGAGCTCGAGGAGGAAGCAGCCAGGTTCAGAAGGTGGGCCGAGCAGCAGCTGAGCAACACAGCCCAAATGCACACAGAGGACAGCCAACAGCTGCGCGTACTGCTGCAGGACAGAGTGGTAAACTGTCTGCGTGTGGCTTTATTCAGCATCACTGCTAAAATGATAAGATTAGACTGAACATGACTCATGTGTATTTTAGCTTTCGCATGAGTCACAATTCAACATGGAAACAATGAAAACAGCAATACTTAGACAGCCTTTCACAGAAGACAGTGAATTCAAGCACATGGCTGATCAAAATGATCAAAACACAATGTAGGCTTATGTAATATTACACATTTACATCTGTACAGGAGGATGTGGAGGTGAAGCTGAAAGCACAGGTGGATGTAATATCTGCTCATGTGGAGAGTGTAGAGAAGCAGCTGAAGAAAGAGCACTCTGCAGATCGGGTCAAACGTTCAGAGAGTAAACTTAACAGCAGGATTGATAATCTGGAGCAGAGCTTTAGAGATGAACAGGAGCAGATGAAGACAGAGTATCAGTCAGGTGAGTGTACAAACCAACAACAGTTTGTGAGTGCATAAATGAGCACAGCAGAACACATTTCATCTACTCTCTTGTCAGTAGTAGTCTTTCAGACAATCAGCTCCAACGGATAACAGGTCTGGAAACCCTGAAACGTGACTCATTGTTCCATATTCCCACTTGATTTATTGGATGATGGCTTTAAATCGGGCACATCATCACCATTCATCTCAATACCAGACAACATTTTGGGGTCATCGTAGTCATTAAACACTGGGGAAAAAATCTTTTCAGCTCAAACTTAATCTGGGTTCTGGAAAACTGGCAACAGAGAAGTATCCAATTTCTTTGGCACTACTATGGGTTAATGCATCATTTATTCTTACAGGTCTGGTTGTATTGCTTTGTGTGCACTCTATTTAAGTGTTCTATATGGTTTGTGTATATCATAGAAAGCTGGATTTTAGAATAATGTAGGATGAAAACATGTTAAAACTGTAGACAGTGAGCGTCCTAATTCTAAGTCTATACAATCTGTATTGTATATTAATACATTAATATACCTGGCTACTCGGCCTGCTGCAGTTTAGCGACACCCTCTTACACAAACTATAAAGTTTTAGTCCAGATTACTATTTTTATAAAGGGAACAGAACAGGGTAACCAATCACGACAGAGGTAATTTACATATTGTCTCTTTGGAACAAAAACTTATCATTTCATGACTAATAGAGTGATAGAAACATCCAATAATCCATTTAAAATGAACAATGTGCTTTCCTTCTCCTATAAAGTTAGGATTTTAGAAATATGACCTTAACGTCTGTCAGAGATGACATAACAAAATACACCTGTTGAATTCTAATGAATCAATAGTAATAGAAAATAGTAATGCAGACTATATGCAGTCAGGCGCTCTAATGTGTTCAATTACACACACACACACACACACACACACACACACACACACACACATCCTCAGCTAGTATAACCTTAAAATGGGACACTCTGGCACAGCCTGAGTTCACCAATCATCCAACATCAGAAACTGACCTCTCTAAACAATCATGTGGCTGAACACAATCAAATCCTCATAAATCCTCCTGTTTCAACACCTAGTGTAGGCTTCCCAAAGGAATAGGAGCTGTTCCTGCAGTAAAGAGGAGACAAATGACCAGAATAAGCATAGGACAAACAGGTGTTTACAAACATTTGGACATAGGATGCATCTTGCTATCTACCATTCTGTCTTCAATAGGCTTCTGGGTTGTTTTAGCTACCTGTGGATATCTATTTCCACTTCATTTCCCCAAAGGTCTAGTCCTAGCACTTGACACTGAAACACCAGGCCACTGCAGTAAATACAACCAGTGCCAGAAGGCTTGACAAATCAGCATTCAGGGTATACGCCACTACACAGGCAAAAGGTTTTCAGACAACCCCTCCCTTTCTGCTCTGAAGCAAACAGAAGGAGGTCAATGCATAATAGATGACGCCCCAAACACACAACACGCACTGTAACAGAAGACGACCTGTAAGTAGTTGCAGTAGATCCTCAAAGTTTTGTGTATTTGTCTGTGAACTCTTGATGGACAGGGTTCCAGTCGGCCCTGGATGCCATCGCTTCCCTGAGGCACATCGGTGATGCCCAAGCCAAACTAGACAAAGGAGAACTGAAGAAAGACATCAGACAGATTCGGAGAAAAGTGGCAGCACTTCCAGATGCCTGAGCTATAAGAGATCTAAAGATGGCAGTGGAGGGTATAAAGAACAAAGCCCTTTTATACCGGTATTAACATGTACTGATTATGTTCAGGCAGAATAATTGCATCAAAGAAAGAAATCTATAGGAATAAAGTCACACTGTAAGAACATATGAATAAGGATGAGTTTCAATGGTTCTTTGTTAGTTTGATCTTATAATAGATAAGGCGGTACTTTAAATACCCTGGGCTCCTGAACATTCTATTGTAATATATTACTCTTTGTGGTCTGGACAGAGACCCATGATGTAACTGGAGTAAGAAAGTATCAGTGCAAAGTAATTAAAGAAGGTCCAGACGTCTTGTCCAAATGCAATGAGTTAGTCCAAGAGGTCAAGCAGAAGATGTTCTTTCAGGTCCTATATCAGTGATAAATCAAAGAAGAGGACAGTTTACTGCGCCAACCAGGATATACAGGCCCAGCTAATGCATTTACTTTATTACTTTACATCATGGATTACAAGAAACTACAATTTTATTATTTGTTTTAGTGGACAAGTAAACAAGCAAATTTCCCCAGTGCCAGGTTGGTCAGTTGATTTATTTGACAAAACACATACAGCCCACTGCATTTTCTAACAAATGAAATACATTTGTTCAACAGAATTAATATATCTGTGTTGTAATAGCCCACCCACTAACTGTTAGAAGTTCTCTTAATTTCACTGAGGGTTTGTATTTCATCATTAATCAGCTTTGAAAATACGAGAACATCTTTCCGTATCTCCATCAAGCGCTTGCGAAATGAGAAGAGCTGACAAATGTGTTGGCGTTCAGGGGTGAAGTGCCCGGATCCAAGATGAGATCCATTTGCTGCTGGACAAGAAGAACCTTCCTTCATATTTAATTTAGCCAGTGCGCTCTTTTCTTTCATTGGCAGCATGTTGATTTAAAAAAAAAAAAAAAAAAGTACATTTTTTTTTATTTTTTTTTTTTGCACTGGCAAAGGCTGCCTTAATTAAAACAAGCGCTCCTACTAAACTGACTTCCCATGCAATACCACAAGCAGCTCTTCTCAATGTTTTGGACCAAAAATGCTTCAGGATTGCCTTACAGGTGGTACGTCAGCTCTGTTCATTTTAGTTTTCATTTCGCAATATCAGAAGCGAAGCAGGCCAGCCCCTTTGGCCATCGTTATTGTGAAGGTCAGATGAGTGCTTTTTAGAAGGCACTGTCCCACATTAAACCACAAAGCCATCTAATATAAATACCTGGTCATTGTACCTGTATAAAAATCTGATTCTGGTTAATTAATGACATGATCATCCTGTCCACTCATACATATAACCATTCAATTGTATCATCTACATGGTTTAGTGAAAGTGCTTTATGAAGACTGAGGAAGGGTGACTAAATGTATAAACATTCTTGACTGGACTGTAAGACGGTAAGACGTAAAGCAGAAGAGGCAGGACTGAGAATGTAGTTGCTGTATTGGCTCTTGCATGGCAGGCTGGCGATGGTCCTGAGTGAACGAGTCTGGGAGGTAGCGGCTTCAGGGGTAGAGGCGTTTGTGGAAGTCCAACAGCCTTGAGTCCCCTGCTGCATCGGCCTCCACCATTAGAGTCTACAAACACCAAGCAAATCTCTTCAGCCAAATGCAGCCTTCTATATTGCGTTCAAATTGAAAATTCATGACTCATTTTATACACAGCTAAACATAGCAACAGTGTATGCATCATACTCTCTTCAATATGGATCAGCCTGCATCCTAAGATTTAAACAAGTGCTACTGATTATTTAGATTTTAAAACTTCGTCAACTATTTATATATACCCACATAAGTATATAATGGCAGTCCAATGAAAAACATGTATATGCATTTTTGTTGATATTCATTTTTAACACGACAGCTGCTCTTTATATACTGCAAATGTACCAAAATCCCTTGAAATAAAACTTCTTTAAATGAACTTTCATTGGAATTTAATGAGGTTTAAAGGAGTTACTATTTTCTTTGCGATGGTATGCTATAAAACGTATTTTAAATTGTTTATATGTAGTTACATACATTTCACATTCATGTAATTACATATTGTAAGGACAGGTTTAAGTCTGCTGTTTCTTTATCATTTTATTATGGTAACTGATAACTGAACAATGGCTGCAACTTCTTAAGGTTAATAAAATGCATAGAAGTAGTAGCTATATTTAGACCACATCTTGATGTTTCATGTTTCTTGGGAAGTTCTGAGAAAGAAACCCCCCATATTTAACCACTCCATAAACCCACAACCATGGTTATTAGTATATACAAGGTACTAAAAGCTACTTGCAATCATTTTTGCCCTAATTCATATGATAATTTTAAATATTTAATAAATGAGCTACACTGGAAATGTTTGCCTATTACAACAGCAAAAGCACCTCTTAAGTGTTGGCAAAGCTTCTACATGGGTCATTCACCTGAACAAAAGAATAACTAATAACTGTGGGCAGAATCCTTGCTTTGGATCGTACAGGTTCACCTAGTGCCACAATTAAAACTAGAAGAGGAAAGCTGGATCAGTGTAAGGAGGAATGTGTGCTTACGTCTATCAGCTGCAGGTCATCTTTGGCATGTAGGTGGCGCAGGAGGTACCAGCGGGCCACTGATGCAACCGTTTTGGCCTCTCCCGAACACGGGCTGTAAACAATCTTCTCTAGGAAACGCCTCGTTTCCCTTGAGGTGAGAGCGGACAGTCATATAATGATAAATAAAAAGAGAAGCTGTGAAGGAACCAAAGTCAATATTTATGGCACACACAGCAGAGCTCCCACTGGCCTGCTAAACTGCTGTTTCGGCCAAACCGCCGACAGGGTGAAATGAGCTCCAGATCGTTAATGTGTATGATAATGCTAGTTTGCATCTGCTAAAGGGAACTCTAGTATTAATCAGCTACTCTCTACCTGCCACGTCTGTAGCGTATAATCAATACAGGCAATTATTTAAGTGTGTACCAGCACTTAATACAGAACAGTAAAAAATAGCCCAGTTTTCAGAGGGAAGAAACTGTGGTAGCATGCTACCAATGTATTGGCTTTAAATTCATTGTATATGTAAGAAACAGTTTGTAATCCGAATCATCTAGATTTATGAAAAGATAATAATCAAATATACATAGTATTTGCAATGCTACAGCATTTCAAAACAGTCAGATATTGCTTTTCACTGAGCTATCCCCACACCCACTCCATTTTATTTTTCATTACACCAGTCAAACCAGGGCTATAAACAAGCTACTCCTCGTACTGAACTTTCAAGCCTATGGTGGAAACAGTGAACATTACTATAACAGCAAAATCATACACCAGACAATCAAATTCTTACTTTCACTTCACTCTAAACTTTCTAATCTGTTTATTTTTTCCATAGTCATCATCATTATTCAATTCTTCCCCCCCCCCCATCAGCATTGCCACTGGCAGCGAAGCTGTATTTTAATACCTTAACCCACGCAACCAGCTATGAAGAAACACTCAGAGCTCTAGAACAAAGTCATCACTTGCTGTCATGCCTGCTATTGCATTGGCAACTGTAATGTTATATTTGAAGAGTGCAGACAAAAACTGTTTCAAGCAATTCTGCGTGCAATGAAAGAGGCCCTGAATCTCTGGCAATAAAAAGTAGTTGTTTTGTTGCGGATGGTGGATATGTTTGAAAATGCAGCTGGTTTGGGGATTTGTTAAAACAGGAAAATTCTCAAAGGCTTTGATTTTTTTAGTAGCTATAATGTCATGGCCGTACCACCGGAAAATATGTAATATCAGCCCCTGGAGACAAGGCTGAAAACATTGGAGTACTCATTTAACACAGCTATCCATAAATTGCTTTGGTGTTCTGCTCAGCCTACCTGGCACTCATCTTGATGGAATACTGAAGCAGAGCCTGAAAGAGTAAGGCTGGAGGACAGGGGCCTAGCTTCAGGACCTCAGTACAGGCATCCCGCACAAGATCCTTCCACTCACTTCCTCCAACACCCGCCTAGAGACACACATACACAATAGAAAAGCTTAGTCATTGCAGTCAGCCCGCAATATAATCTCAATATAATTTCAATTATTTCCAGAGACTATTTCCAGAGACTATTGAATTTGACTGAGATTGAGGTTGCTTGGCTAGTTCTGGGAAAGTAATCCTTATTCATTATATACTAATGTTTATAATGTACTGGACATATATAACAATAAGATAATCGAGATTAAACGATTATTGTGTCACATTCTGTTTCACAATGATGCTCTTGTTTCGTTTTGTAAATCCAGCACACTCATTTCCTTTGCTGTACAGCAGTACCTAAAAACTCATTCTCAGTCAGGCTGGGTATGTTTAGTTCACCGTGAGCCAAGATAACAGAAACAGAACCTTTGGTCAAGAGAAAAGTTTTAACCAATTTAGATGTTTGAAATGTTTGAAACCAGTTTAGATGTTTTTTTAGATGTTTGAAACTTTGATTTTAAGGAGTCTGACGAGGAACAGCAATAAATACTGTGAAAGATTTGTTAGACTGTGGTGCACACCTAAGGCAATGTCATCAATTTGCTTGACAATCAGAAATTCATCATCAATAAGTACATGAAATTTCCAGTCACTGAGTAATTGTGTTCAATAACCATAATCTCAATACTGAACAAAATATGTGAAAAAAAATTGTGATTAGGAATTTTCCATAATCAAGCAGCCCTACCTCCTACAACAACAAACCATGAAACTGTTAACAAAACCTCTACGTGGGACATTTAGCTGGTTTGTTTAATTTCACCTATGACAACAATCAAAAAAATCTATTCATGTGGAATATGCATCCGTTCTACACATCTTAAGAGACCACCTCAAAACGAGAGGCTATTCACAGAGACTCATTTAATTAAAGAGGCAAAGCTGAAGTCAGCTTAAAAGCAAATTGAAATTCAGCGGACAGAAGAGGCATTACTACTATAGTGTGAGAGGACGGACTGAAAGGGTATGAGTGAAAGAAAGTAAAAACAAGATAAATAAAGGAGGTCACATGTCTAATCTTGCGTCCTTTTAAATCCTAAATATATGCCTGAGTTCACCTTTATTTACACCTTGTTGGGGAAAAAGCACGAGAGTTTCTATAAGATCTGTGAGAACTCTGAAAACATTCTTTGGAACGGAAAAAAGGTAGAAGTGCAAAATTAATAAAGGTTACAGGATATTTTAGTACAGAAGAAGTAATATACAATTTATTATCAAGAATACATCAAGAATTACTAGTTATTAGCTGAAGCAAATAGATTGCTCCTTGTTATTCCTCTGTTGATATATTTCATGAAAAATGTGCTTATTTATATAAAGTTCTGAAATTCTCAATATTTTTTCTCTCACTGTGTGCTTCAGTTCACTGCTGCACCCACAGTCTCTCTAGCAGGAGACTGATCATCCCTGAAAAGAACTCAGTAATGTGACTGAGACTGATAGCTAGCTCATCAGCACTACCATCTTCATGATTCATGAGTCAACTCAAGCTTTAGTAGAACTTCAGGGTTTGTAAAGAAGCTGTTAATTAAGGTCTTCTTCAGAGTGCCCTGCGCTAATTTTACAACAGTTAATAAACAAGCACTGGTGGGGTTTCTTTTGAAGATTGTAGGGGTTTTTATTATTTAGTGGGTAAGTATTCTCAAAGCATTCTCCTAAAACTGTACAGGCAACTATTCGATGTACTGCCCTCACTAAATGTAATTTAGACTCAAAAATAGCCTTTGTCCCTCACGCCATCAGACTGTACTACTCCTCTCTGGGGGGGAGGAGGGGTAACAGGAGGACAGAGGATGGGAAGGAGCAGCAGCAGTAGTCTGACCACAATACAGAACCTGACTCTGCGCAATAACAGTTAACGAGGGCAATAATAATGTGCAATATCTCTCATGCTTGTCTTTCAGACACATATATATATATATATATATATATATATATATATATATATATATATATATATATATATATATATATATATATATATATATATATATATATACACACACATTTTATATATTCTTTATATTTTTCTATATTATTTATTATTGTTTCTCTGTCTGCTATAATGATGCTGCTGAAATCTTGTGGATCAAATGGATTAACAAAGTTCTATCTATCTATCTATCTATCTATCTATCTATCTGTCTATCTATCTGTCTGTCTATCTATCTATCTAATAATAATAATAATAATAATAATAATAATAATAAATAGATAGATACAAAAACACGTACTTTTAGACCTAACTGAAAAAAGTCCAAATAACATTTCCTAGAGAAACACTCAAAGCCTAGGAAATATGGGGATTAGCATTCAAACTTTATTGGAAAAGCTAAACTTTTTTCCTTTATCTAGTTCTGAAACAAAAATTGTCACTCGTTCTGTAGAGCACACAGATATATTTCAGAAAAAACAACAAGGTGATACTGTAAATCTGTTCTGAGATGCTGTTTGTATAATAAGTTCATTCATTTGAATTACATTACAATTTTATTTTTGGGGTCTACTAAAATAGATTTAGAATAGAACCATTTGTTCCTGTACATCTGTATTAACTCTGTGCCTGAAAAGCTCTGTTAGAGCTCCTGTGTCTTTAAGTCTTCTCTTCCAATAAGCTCAGTGTCCTCTGGTTCATCAGCTTGCCCAATCTGTTCTGACTGGTCAACCACTAGAGTGACAAGCACCGTACAAGTTGGTGGAGTCAAACCAGCTCTGCAAGCCTGGAGCAGAACATTTTAAATAACATTTTAAAGAACATTTACGCTTTTTTATTTTTTAGTTTTCTGTGGGATGTGTGAGGGTGTGCCAAGCTTGCTGGCAGGTGGGATGGTATGAGAAGATATTACTTTCAGGCAGCTTAATAAAGTGGTTTCTGTGGGAAAGGGTTTCTCTCTCTGGTGTGTACTATGGACTATATAACTATGCATACCGTTTACATACACAAAAAGCAACAAAACACTATAGCAAAACAAAAAAACTGTAAAAAGCATATGTCTCCTTTAACATAGTAGCTGAAGTTGCTGGTTTAATCATCACTGTATAACTGCTTGTAACCAATTGTTAAAATTACAAGTCAACTGTATCCAAAAGCAGCAGTCATTCTGTAAAGCATACCTTTGCAAAATAGCACAATTAAAGTTAAAACACTTTTATACCTTGGTTTGAGAGGGGTTTTTGCTTTGAGTATCTCAACAACGTGAGTGAAAGATGCTTTTAACACCTGTGCTGATAATACACTGCCAGTAGGACCCATCCATCCAGACCCTGCAGCGCTGAGACAAGGGGAGACGAGAGAAGTGCTGATGCTCCTGTCATCCTCAGCTGTTTACTCTTCCATTGCTTTACTGTCAGCAACACTAATAGGACTCTCCACTCTCGCTTCATTTCAGTGCCTAACTACAGGAGACAGCACAGGCTGTTTGCTCCGTGTATCTGTGAGTGTTTGTCTCTCATCTGTGTTTAAACTTCTTTACAGCTGTGTATTATAGATACTGCGCAATACTGTGAGAAACATTTTTTGCTTAGTTAAAGCAAGACTCTAGCATCACACAATCACTCTACCAACAAACACTCTCTTTCAAAATTCATTATAAACAAAGTGAAGTTTTATTTTAACATCCAGAATGGAATATTCATATCCATAACTATTTGTGCCTTCTTATCTTATACCTAGTTCACACTACACGAGTTTAGCCTGGTTTTCCAGTCACCAACTGTTGGCAAATCAGCAATCACTCGGCGCTCGCTCAGCGGGTAGTGTGAACTGCTGAAAGACGTTCGCCAAGCCGTTGCCGAATGGTCGCCAACTAATCGCAGACGCTCAGCAAATATATAGCATGTTTAATATCTAGGCCAGTCGGCGACTGTGAGCCAACAGCAGCGTCTAGCTACAGCCAATGGAAAAACGTAGAGAGAGTAGAAAGTGTAGCGTCACCGTGGACCACCATCTCTCTGCGGCTGCAGGCGATGCTTACGTTTTAATTGATTGATATATATATATATATATATATATATATATATATATATATATATATACACACACCTCTAACTCTCTCTGCAGAAAAGACAGTCCCTGCTGGCCTGTGCCTTCATCCATCTTCTCATCCATATTGTTCCTTTTTCTTCTTTCATTTGTCACTAGTAACAACTAGTATTGCTTGTTTGTTGACGTCAGTTTTGGGAACATATGTTCTATGTAGTATCGCTAGTTCTCATGTTTAGTTCTCACGAGAATTTAGTTCTTGTGTTTTTGGACAGCAGCCAGGTGAGTCGGTGATTCCCCAGAGTGAAAATCATGTAATTCGTGACCCCGGGTCGCCGATCAGTCATGTAGTGTAAAAGCCACAACAACTGAAGGACTCGCGATTACAGTACAACCTGTGATGTAGTGTGAACAGCACAAAGACCTGACCTCTCTAACAGTCGTGCAGTGTGAACCAGGCATTATTGTGTTTAATCTGAAGATGAAATATGGGTCATAGCTTTCTTTTGACTAAACAGATACCATAAAAAGCATATTCACTGCTTAACCCCAAAGACCCATGTACTCACCATGCAGGGGGCAAGAGCGAGCAGGGCCAGCCGGAGAAGGCTGCCAATCTTTCCACTGTGGTGGCCTAGCTGAGAGGCCAGCTGGAGGCTCTGCTTGAGGGCCACCGAGGCCTGGGCCAGCAAACCCTGCGAGCGGTACACCTCAGCCAGCCACTGAGAAAGAGATGCAGACCAACAGAGTGAGAACAGAAACAGACATGAACAAAAAAGAAGGACAAATATAGCACTTTCAAGTTTTTTTTATTTATCTGTAGTCTTGGTAGATGTGGATGAGATGAAATAAATTCCAACTTCAACCACAATCAAATAAGTATATCCTCATTTCTTTACTGCTGCAGCATTATTTTAGGAACACTTTGCTGAAAGAGAATGTGAAACAAAGAAAGAAGCTTGCACATCAAAGGGTTGCCCTCAAGCTAATCAAAGCATCTCAGAAGCATCATAAACCAAGGAGCGCACACATGCAAGTCAAGAGTGTAGGACCGTGTAGATGAAAACGATCCTAATTTGCATAAGAAGTGAAGGGGCTTTACCCTTCAGTATTAATTTCGTTGACAAACTATTCTTGTTCTAATTTTTGTCAACAAATCATTTTTTCATGAAGATAATGAGACAATAACTAAATAAAAACTACATTACATGATAAAAACTATGACGAAATTAACTGACGAAGAAAATGTTTGGCAGGGACGACATCCAATCAGAACTGATTTAGTTTTGTAAAAAGGAAGGGACAAGTTAGGAAAATATCCAATTATAAGTACTTTAGTGTGTATGGAGAGGTGGGACAAGACGGGTAACCATCAATCAAACGCACACTTGTACAAATTTGGTCTAAACCCGGGAAGTCCATACGAGCCCGTGAACTGTCAATGGAACTAAGTTATCTAAACAGTGTTAGCAGAGAGAAAGAGAGTTTAGTGTTTGTGTTTAGAGAAAATCACCACCGTGTTGGACATCAGCCCTCCAGCACCTTTACCGCTGCATTTTTTCATTCACTGATTTACAGCTATGCCAAAATTTAATTGAATTGCACGATTAAAAATACTTTCATAGCAAAAAGTGATAAATAGAATTAATGTAAAATTTGTTAATCACAGAGCATGTAATTTAATTAGATTGACAGCACTAGTACTAGTATTAAATAAATAAGAGATAATAAATAAAAAGGTTATACGAGGATAAAATAACAGTTATTCACTTTGCAGTTACTGAAGACCTCAGATGTTGTTTCTCAAATCTGTTTGTGTGTGTATTCGTCTTTCAAACATGAATAATATTCCATAACTGGTTAATAAATGTTTCATTTCGTGTGAGAAAATAATGATTTAAATAATTAAAGGGAACGAAAGAAAAGGCATTTACATTTTACACCCTTTATATTTTAGTCGACTGTAGATTTAGTCTAGATTATATTCTCACGATATATAGTCGACTAAAACTAGACTAAAATTAAAAACAATTCAAAAGACTAAATTATGACTAAAACTTAAAGACATTTTAGTCAAAAGACTATGATTAAAACTAAATCAAAATTTGCTGTCAAAATTAACACTAACAGCTTTAACGTACCACAACTACTGCTATCCCATAATTCAACTGGAGCTGTGGATGAATTCAAAGCGGTATGTCGAAAGTGGTACGTCGGCGGTGTGTACATAGCTATTGCTGGTGAACTGCCACTACAGTTAGCGCTACTTCTGAGGTAAACATTCCTCCTGATTCATCTTCTCCAAACTACTGCTCAACACAGTCTGAGTAAGGAATGAATAGGGGGACGTTTACAGTGGTGGTCTGACGTCTTGCGTCGCAGGATGTTGGTAAGTTGGTGGCTGTAGTACGTCCAGGGAAAAATAAATAAATAAATAAAAAATAAAAAAAAATCCAGTCAGTCATTGTGATGTACTACTTACATGCCAGGCAGACACTGAGGTGGGGTTGGCCATAACGGCAGAACTGAGCTGATCCAGCACTGCAGTTGGTATACATTTGCCAGCATCAGACAGCAGGAGGCGCTCACACTGAACCTGCCTCAGCAGCAGGAGCACTGCAGGATGCTCAGAGGACACGCTCAAAACCTATTACACCAAAAATCCCAACAGTATAATAACAGTTAAGCGTACTATGTATGTTCATAGCAAAAGCAGAACCCATTGCAAAAGAGTCCTGAATATCAATATCATCATCATCATCATCATCATCATCATCATCATCATACTAAACAGTGCTGAAGGAGCACTGAGTGAGCACAAAGGATAACCCACTGAAAAGATCAGAAGAGGCAACAAAGGAATGTTGAGGCTTATGGTGACAAAGAGGAGGATGGAAAGGTAAAAGACACGGGTGGGGAAAACAGAGGGGGGGGGGTAGAGGGGGGGCAGATTACAGATATCATGACTCATGGCTAAAGCCATAAATAATGACAGTCAGTCGGCCCATGTCTGCACCTGCGGCCCACACAGACAGGAGATGAGAGACAGGCCGACCAGAGAGGGGTGGGGAGAGCGAGAGAGTGAGAGACAGAGAGATAGACAAAGTGTGAGAGTAAGAAAGACAGAGCTAATCAGAGAAAGCCAGGAAAGAGAGAAGGAAGAAAAAGAGGTAAAGAAACAAAAGAGAGAAACAAAACTCAACCTGTGAGCAGAGGGTTTCAGCTTCATCATACTGGCCACTCTGTTTGAGTCCAGTCACAGTCTGCTGCAGTGTCCAGCTCTCCAGAGCTTGAGCCAACAACCCATCCTCCCTCGGCAAGCCTTTCACTGCACGAGAACACACAGTACAGAACACAGTCAACACACCCACACACATACACACACCTACACAGAAACCTCGGCACGCTTTCTGTATGAACAAAAACACCAGAGATGCACCTATAGGGAATTCTGGGCCAATGTCAATAAGCGATAATTAACAGCTTGTTCTAGCCAATACAGGTACCAATAATGAGTAATTAGCTATTTACATTTTTTATTTTAGACTTACTCTGTAGTGCATATAAGAAATACTCTGAGCGTAATACAATATTATTGAGATTCAGTGATATGTTGAGTATTGCGCCAACATTACATGTATTGCAAAACATTATCACATTCTAATTTTGGCCCTACTGGAAAACTTTGTGCTGTTTTAGTCACATCAGAATTCACTGCCCCTGACATCCATACAATCGGAAATAATGCAATCCTTTCTGCTTTACTCAAAGCAATTGGTTTTATAGCTCTACTACCAAAATCTATATTTGTATATTTGTATAAAATACCAGGATAATCTGCCATAACGATTTTTCTCCACTCCTAGCACTATCTCTTGCAATAATAGGAATCTTATTGATATAGCAGTAGTGTTCCTGATTGGGTAGGGAATCGAACCACCAATCTTTGTATGTAATTCCAGGATTGGACCACCAGCACCAACACCAACACAGTGTTCCCATTTCTCAGTGACACTCATTGCCACCAATATATCATGAAATGCTAGACAGATACAGAGAAAATTCCTTTTGGCCACAATGTGATGCATATTGATTGCTCTAAACACGTACATGGAAAACACATAGAACGTTTACTGACCTTTCTCAGACACCTTGGTCATGAGTACCTTCTCAAGACCCTCTCTGCAAGGAGCCGATTCTGAGAGAGCACATGCTGTGTTTTCGGTGTGACATGCAGCCAGAAGCGCTGCCCACCCTGCAGGATCATCTGTGTGAAAAAAATTAGAAAGAACAATTAAATTCTCTGTTACATCTACAGGAGTGCTGATCAGAGATAGCTACCCATGTCTTGGTACTTTGTGGTCAATGGCTGATTTAAGTGCTCCTTAGGGAGCTGCACTCAGATTTCTTAAACCATGTTACCTCTAAAACTTCCTAAGATCAGCTTACAGTAGATACAGTATTGATTACTACTGATAATATGCATCTGTCAAAGTTCACTCTGGCCAAATTAAATGAGGCAATGAAGTCAAACCAGAGTAATTTACAGAGAGGATAAATAAAGCCTCATCATTAGTGGCAATGGAACCACATGAGAGCCAAGTGGACACGACATTATACATCAATTATGACCTCCTACCCAATATGCTGTTGGTCTTCCACAAGCCACCAGAGCAGCGCTAAACTGCCGAGGCACGGAGTCTACAAGAACTCTAAAGGTGTCTGTGGAACACCCTCTGGTATATACACACACTCTGCCATTTGGCAAAAAGTCGATAGCAGCAGATTCGTTATGAGGTGAAGCTGCCACAGACTTCCAGAACATTCCATAGATGCTTGATCAAACTGAGATCTGGAGAATTTGCTAGCCAAGGCAGCACCTATCTTGGATGCCCAACACCTGTGGCAGATTCCTGGTTTATTCATCTTCTGACCACTGTCGGTAGATAGTCACCAACATTAATCATTGGCACCCTGCTGTTTCGGAGATGTCCTGACCCAGCTGTCATCCCTTTATGAAGGCTACATGTCTTCAGTATTCTCATACATCCAACACAAACTATATTTGCATAATGTCTAATATATTCCAGACCCTGATTTCTCACTTGTTATACAAATGTTGTTTCCTTCATCAGAGTATATATACAATCCTGTGTAAAAGTATTTGGCACTTGAGAAATGACTTTTAAGGCTGTTATTTGGTCAGTAAGCATTTATTTGCTCAGAAAAACACTAATATCACAAATATCACTAGAGCAATAAGTCAATGTGTGTCTTTAACCCCTTCAACCCTATTCTTGTGAAAGTCCACCATTATTTACAGCTATCGCCCAATATAAGTTTTGATCAGTGATTTATTATATTAAATTAGAAGAGATAGTGCTATTTTTTGGTAAACAAGATATTTTTATTTGTATATATATATATATATATATATATATATATATATATATATATATATATATATATATATATATATATATATATATATATATATATATATTTGTATATATACATATATATATATATTTTTTTTTTTAGTATTTCATATATTTGATACATGTATCGCTGTGATAACTGGTTTTAAACTATGTGGTGCCTAATGCTTTTGCTCAGCACTGTATTTACTTAACACATTTATTTCTATGTAAAATACGGCTTAGGTTAACCCACCAGGACAGAGCAGTACAGCTCTCTGGATGGTCTTCAGAGCATTCCCCCTCCTGTCTTCCTTCAAGTGTCTACCTGTGGCCAACTGATTCACTCCACTGTACAGCAGCGCCCTCTATAGACCAAGATGATACACACAGAATGAGAAGACACACATCAGAATGGCATCCTGTTCTACTGCTTCATCTGTCAAGAATGGCTACAAACGTTAACCCACCTTTCCTAAAGTCATGCTAGCATGGCAGGCCACACGACCTGCCACGGATCCTCCCTGGTAAAGACATGAAAGGATTCATGAGTGTCCCAACAAACAAATCCAAAGCCTAGACTCCAAGAAGTTTTATCCAGTCAAAAGGTTTTTTATTTAAACTCTAGCATGAAAATGAAGACACAGAGACATGTCAGTGGTGGTAATTGCAAAAGAACTGTATTTAGGGATGCTTACCTCAGCTTTACTTGGACAGTACTGTGGCACCAGTCTGGACAGCAAAGCCCAGAGGGATGGATTTCCTGGGTTCCTGTCTCAAGAAAACGTCAAGCGTTAAAGTAAAAATATTTATATCCAATAAAATAATGACATGACTAGTTACTGCTACCTATCAACTGTGGGCTTAGATGCCAATTTTTCTTGTTGCCCATTTAATTAACACAGTTTAATTAAGTTGATTGAAGAATTGTCTTAATTAGTCAGCTTTTATTTGCAAGGGTTCTAAAGTGGCTGAATCATCCTGCAATCAAGGAATGAGTAATGAGTTTGTCACTTAAGTTTTTGCTTTGATAATCAACATACAAGGACACTCTAATCTTTAATCAAATGTCCGCCACTGTATGTAAGCTTTACAAGATTAGCTGTGGCAACTGTGCTATCTCTAACTGAGATGTTTAGATCTAGATAGAAACCTGGCTCTGGAAAGCCATTAGGCCAGCATCTGATCTGAGACCAGAGCTCCATTTCTGCTCTTAACAATTAAGAATCAACCTTTCTGTTCTCAGATCAGAATAAAAGGGCAACTACCATGTACCTGAACACCGCCCTAGAAGCCTCTCTTTGCACTGAGCTATAGTTGCCCTGTAGGGCCAGTAGCGTGCAGGTGAGCAAGCAGCACTCTTCCACAGCACCCCCTAGTGTTCCCTCCAGCTTCAACAGCTCCAAGAGTGCAGCGCTGGCCAGAGTGACATCTCCATGAACCAGGCCCAGAGCACATAGACACTGAAGGCTTTCTGGAACAGGTTCCTTAAGCAAAGAGCTGTGTGAAGGATACATGTACACAAGAGCAGATGAGGGTTAAGGCCCAGACACAGAAGTAAATACATTCAGGATTTTGGTTTTGTACAAGTTGGCTTACCACTTGAAAAGCAGAGTTTTGGCATTGTCCATGTTTCCCAGTCTGTGCTGCAGCAAAGCTAGAGCAGTCAGTATATATGCTTTCTCCTTCTCAGTGGAGGCAACTGCAAGAGCTTTCTCATAGGCTGAGATACAATAAGAATACACACACAATCAGAAACTTCAAAACATTAAACGTTATGTACTAGTACATCTCAAAATGACGTCTATGCCCATCACACTACTTTTATTGTCTACTACTAGTACTACTACGACTCCTACTCCTACTATTAGTAATAATAATAATAATAATAATAATAATAATAATAATTTTATAGCTTTTATAGCTGTTTTATAGCTATTTTCAAAGAGAGAAGTTAAAAAACAATAAAATTATGTCCAAAGCAAAAAAATAAAATACAATAACATGGAATGACAGAAATTTGACAAAAATCTAATTTAAGTATTTTATGTGGAAATGCACATGAGATATTTTTCTTATTGATATCTTTCTTATTTTCCTATTGTATATTTATAGGATTTCATGTGATATTTAATTTTTCTCATTAATTAATTCACACTACGTGTTACAGCTCTACTACTGCACATGCACACAACAGCATTTACCATTAATACTTTCTTGTAGGCGTCCTGCTCTGAAGCAGGCCAGAGCCAATCCTACGAGATCATGCAGCTCCTCTAGAGGTGTGGAGGAGTAATGGTTAACTGCCTCCTCCCACCGCCCTGTGTCACTACAATCAAAACACAATTTACCTGTAATTTAAGTTCACGATTCTATAGACAACCTGTTATAAGCCTTAAATTTCAATAAAAGAGGAGAGAATGAGTGTTACCACAGGGCCCGTGCGTAGCCTCTGAGAGCAAAGCTGAGCTCCTCTACGTGGGGGCCATTCTTTAGTAACTCCACGGCTCTGAGGGATATACAGAATGTAAGAATGCAAAGACTGCAAAACAAAGTGCTAGGCATTGATGTAGAACTAGCCACTATACCTACCTCTTATAGGCCTCAGCGGCCTGCTTCTTCAGCTGCAAGTGTTCATTTAAGAAGCCCAGCATAACAAAAGCATCAGTGTCTGTCTGGATCCTCTCTACATATTTACACAAAATCAAGTAGGCCAAATAAGTTTTCCAAACAACAATAAATGATGACAGTAACTTCATGTTGTGAGATGTAATACAAATAATATTTCATTTTGGTGCATGTGTTTACCTGTGTACTTGCTTAAAGCCACTTGTGCAGCTGAGACAGCATTCATCTGGACTATATTGTAGCGATACAACTCTGAGTCCCGGTTACTCTTGTCCAGTAGAGTGGAACAGACCCAGTAGGCATAGCCCTTCACCCCTTCAGTCTAAAAACCACAAACACCACAACCAATCAACCTAAATGCACATTAGTAAACACAAGAACTAAACAACAAATGTATTATTACATGTATCTCTTACATGAGTGCTCAGTTCGGTGGTATGTCTGAAGAGGTCCATGGTGTCATAGCTGCCTACAGTCTCCGCAATTAGAGCCTAGCACAGCGCAAAGGAAGACAGATCAGTTGTAGCCTTCACTGGATAAAGGGGACATTATTCAGTCAACTCAGATGACTTCAGAAGGTGGTCTGGGATGCATTTTAGCCAGAAGTTAAACTATTAAGTTAATTAAATCCATTCAGCTACGACACATCTGACAACAAAAACCCCTGTCGGTACAGTGATGGTGCCTACATCCGCTGATTTGCATATAGAGAAAAAAGCCCAACTGGGTGCCACTTCAGAAAATAAGAGTTTCATTTCGTAGCTCTTATTGGGCCTGAGATGGTTACAATAAAACACCAGTTAATCTTTATATTGCCTCATCATTAGTCACTGCCATGCAACAGTATGTAACTAACACAAAAAGCTAATTAATCTAAATAGTCTTCTTTTTTGATTAACAAGTGTAAATACATGTGGTTAAACTATTATCATGTTACTAACTAGATATAGATTTAATGAAAACAGGTGTAAATGGGGACTAAGTGGATATCCTGCTTTAATTACATGTTATTATACCTGTCCAATCCAACAGTTGACATACAGTGGTTCCAGAGACTGGGCAATCTTGAAAGCTTCATGGGCAAGCTAACAGGTAAATAAAAGAAAAAAGGGAAGGAAAGGTTTTAGAAAAGTACCAAGACAGGCCATGATACCTGCAGTACTCTAATACAAATAACATTCTATTTGTGTAAGCATGCAAGTAAACAACACTGACTTACCTCAATGTTGCCCTTCTTTAGATACAAAGTTCCAAGGTTTGTCCATGCTATAACATTCTGAAAATATATTTATATTGGTAACATATTAGTCTGATACTACACATGTATCCAAATCACAGAATTATCAGTATTGCACTTACATTTGATTCCACTTTGACTGATTTGATAAAGCTGTGTTGTGCAAGGGCAAAGTTTTCAATCCCTAAGAAACATCGACAGAATATAATTAATGAACATCATTTCTGAGAGCACAACTTCAACCACTAGTCAACACAGAAACTGTAAAGACACAATTTAAGAACATGCATTAATGTCAATAAAACTATGCTAATAATTTACCTTTAGCCATGGCCACTACCCCTAGCACGTTCCAGAAAGTGTGATTCTCACTGTCCAGCATAACTGCCTTTTTAACACACTAAGGGAATATCAAACAAAGATAAAAAAAAAATAAATAAATCTTTAGAGAATAGTAATAAATCATTTAAAATGAATCCAGAAGGACTACCTGGAGGGCTTTCTCCAGCAGCGGCTGTACATCCTGTTCTGAAGACTGGGAGAGTAGCAGCCTGGACTGGTGGTAATAGTTAAGACCCAGATCACACCAGATGCTCGGGGCCTCTGCCATCAGTTTCAGAGCACGGCCGTAACATCTGGAACACAGAGGTTACGAAATGTTTGAAATAAGTAAACTGCATAGTTTACTTAGTGTTTTGTACTTAAAGTTTCTAATTTCCATTAAGTGTACAATAGCAACAAAGTATAGTATTAATATTACAAAGTAGATATGCCTCCTGTTTTTAAATATCAACAACTGTGATCACAATAATTATGCAAGCATGTACTACATGTGTGTCTGTGCATGGCCCACCTTTCCCCGAGAGTGAGTAGTTGTTTCTGGTCCAGCTTGTGGTTCTGATCTGAAGGCTCCGCTCCACATAAAGCTCCAGGCACCATTGCACTGGCCCGGTTAGGAGACACAGTACTACAGCTGGTGCAGGCATCTCCAAGCAACTTCCACAGGCATGACAAGTCTGAACGCTTCTGTGCTGCCCTGCACATACAACCATCAAACAAACATTGAGGATTCTCTAAAGACTTGCTGAATGACAAAGCATGTACAGACTAAAACGGTTCACAGAGGCATACGGGTACCTAAACAAATATTTAATGGCATCCTGTATCAGGTCTACTGCTCTGCCATCAAGGTAGTCCTCCATTGCACTCTTAGCCATGGATAATAGGCATTCACCAAGACCTAATAACAAGAATAAAATAAAAGTTGAAACAGGTACTTTACATTAACAGTAGTTAGACTGATTTAGCAACATTCTTTCTTTAACTATATATAAAACTATATTTGAGTATTTCTTTTATTTAATTAACAAGAAGCTGAACTAAACAAAACAAAACAAAAAACTCATGTTCTGACATAATCAACAGTTTCACACATGCATTAATCTTTCCTAAAAAAGGCAAATAAATGTGAAATCTTTGGAGAAATATTAAAACTTAGACAAGAGTCATAATAACTATAATTACAAAATTATAAAACAATAAAACAATTATAGATCTACAAAAACCTCCCATAAAAAAAAGCTGCCAAACTTATTCACCCTTCAATGCCGGCACATACTCTTCTCTCTCTATTATGTGCAGGTACTCTCCTGCAGCCTCTTTAAACCTGCCCAGGATCTGTTTGATCGCAGCGGTCTGGTAGAGGCTGTAGATGGAGCTAGGTTGGAGCATGTGGGCCTTGGCAAAAGCTTTGAGTGCAGCTGTAAAGCTGTGGCGGTTCAGGTACGCCTCGCCTAAACACTCCCAACACACCCAGTCCTGAGGGTCAGCCCGCAGCGCTGCCTGTAGACTGCAAAGAATTCATAATTAATAAGAAATAAGGGAAACATATCATCCAGCTTGAGCTGAATAATTAAGTTATTGGAATATCTCATACTCAGCAATGGCCTGGGGGTGCTGGCCAACTTTGAGGTGGTATAGTCCTCTCCTCATCCAGGCCCATTTGGCTGAACCTGGTGTCGCTCTTTCTGTCACTGACTGCAGAAGTGCTAAAGCAGAATCCTATAATAAAAGAGGACACCGAAGGTCAAAGTCTATACCAGCATGTGTGACTTCTTTAGTACTTCAGTACATCTATTCTAGGGCTGCAACAACAAGCTCTAATGGACACATGAAATGCCTCTACAAAATTCAAATGCAAGTTGGCAGTACTCACCATGTCTCCTTGCTCCATGCTGAGGTCCACAGTGGCAGCTCCAGCGTCTCCATCAGAGGAGTCCAGCTCGAATGCTCTCTTATAGCAGCCTCTGGCTCTGCCCAGGTCTTTGGCGACTTCCCTGTAGTAGTGACCCAGGTAGCGGAAGACTGAGCCCAGATGGGGATCCAACTTGGCAGCCTGAACAGATGGCATAATAAAGAGGGCATCTATTGTCAGGGGCATCTAAACATTTGAGCCAGGTGTGTGGACCTCCAACACTAGGATAAGGCACTGCTGCTTTGGGAAATTATTAAAACAAAGAATCATGGAATCTCAAATTTCACTAGTTTGATTCAATTCTACACCATTCAATATGTTTCTGTAACTGTAAATGACTGATTATATACATATTACCAGCTTTTACACTTAAATATAACACTTATTTACATCAGATGAGATCACACCTCAGTGAACTAGGGCTGCACCTAACAATTCATTTCTAACAACTTTTTTTTGATTAGGCAATTACTGTAAGAATTAGTTGTTAGATTGTGTGTGTGTGTGTGTGTGTGTGTAATTTGTCAAAAGCACACAAGGTGCTGTGGAACTGATGAACCTGCGCTGTGTGGGGGGCTCAAAAGCATGGCCATTCAAGACTTAATGTATTAAAGGGTACCTTAGATGCATGTGATCTACAAATGGTTAAAAAGACTAAAAAGACGAAGTCTACACTCCGACTGGACTTTTAGAGGCACAAAAGACACATAGCCTACACGCCTCATGCACAAGAAAAGCTTGTAGCCTACATATATATTTAGAGAACCAGCTATGTGTGTTTTAAAGCTCCCGTGGTATCGAGAACTTAGGTCTTAGGTATCTACACTGGACGCGTAAGAAATGGTTAGCAATGCGACTTTAAGTGAATACTACTGAAAGAAACATGTTACACGTGTTAATAATCTTAAAATAATCTGCTAAGATAAGAAAAACAGTAAACAGGTACTGTCTAGCTGCTGTGTTGACAAAGCACTATGGGATGTTAGCACTTCAAGTGCTCGTGTATAGCAGTTGTACTGTTGTGATCATCTCCACTGTGCAGAGCTGACAGAGCATCACACTGCTGTGTTTCTCTGTGAAACACTCCCACAACTTTAGATGCAACGCATCGACACACGTTATGCTAACTGACGTAATATCACAATCGAATACATTCACGCGTCGCCCCAGCCCTACAGTGAACGCTATTATATAGTTTAAAAAAAACACAACCTACCTCTATCAGATGACCCCCTTTGTGGCCACAAAGTGTTAAAAAGCATAATACCTTCATAAAAGCTAAATGCTGACCATAAACAACCATACATACATTTGTATTGCTCCAATACAAATACAACTAAAATACTCAATGAGACTGAAGAGGACAACAGCACCCTTACCTTCAGTAGATGAGTGTGGGCTTTGCTCCTGTCTCTCCGTGTCTCCTCCCCTATGCTCCAATACAGCTTCCCCAGCAAGAAATACAGCTCTCCACTGTCTGGCCTCTGAGACAGAGCTTCTGCAAAGCTTTAAGTAAAAGAATAAAATAAATAAAAATACCCTTGTGAGAGTATAAGTAAATGTGTGAGTGTAGAGAAAGAGTGATACCTCTGCTCTGCTTGCTGGTGCTCATTATTAGATGCATGAGCTAGTCCCTTTAGTGTTAAACCCTCCACAGAGCCAGGGTGAGAGCTCAACAACTCAGAAGAAACCTTCAGGAGACAAAGATATTTTGGGCAGTGTTTCAATTTTGCTAAATAAACTACACTCAAGAACAAAAAAGTTTTTCCTTTACTGTGCCTAGTACCACAGACCGAGAGCAGAGACCCAGTCACACGGAACCAGCAGGTCAATTTGGTTCAGTCAATAGGAAGGCTGAACCTTCCTGAAACTAAAGTAGAAACAAAAAGGTGAACATTTGTACCTGAAATGCATCTACAAGCTGTCCCTTCTGTAAGTGGGCTCTTCCTTTTAATGCTAACAGTGCAGGGTCATTGCTAGCATCTGCCATCTGAAAGAGACCATCTTTGGCTGTGAGGCTGGTCCCATTAAAACATACAAAACTTAGTTGCAATGGAAAATTATAAACCCCTCCCAAAAATACATTGATCCTATGACCAGAAGGGTACCTTAGACAGTATCTCCAGAGTTTCCTCTGCACTCTGCTCGGTGTCCATTCTCACAAGCGCCTCTAGCCTCACTCTTAGCAGCTTCTGGGTCCAGTCTTCATCATGTCCTGTACTCACCTTCAGCCCTGAAATATACACCAGTGCCCTATGATGCTTAACTTGTTGCTTATGAGGCTTTAATTAACTTTAATTACTTAACAACTACAGTGAGAAGATTATGTAAGGTGTACAGCACTATATAGTATAGTCTATATACATGGTAGTTTTGTTGTGTAAACAATCCAGACATAAAACAGTCAACTGCAAACTGGGGCATCCACCTCCACTCACACACAATTCAAAACAATTTCAACCACAAATCAGGCAATGAAAGCAGTACTGTACCTTGACCGGAAGACATGACACTGTCAGCATACTTATGCATTTTCAGCTCAGCCTGTGCAAGGCTGTACCAGCCAATGATGCTGGAGCGCATCCGTCTTAGTCCTGTAGATAGAAGGCAGTGGGGCTGTTACCAGTGAATACAGCTTCCAGTATTCTGAGAAGCTTTCTACAAGATTTTGCCATTTCTGTGGGAATTTCTGCCCTTTCATACACAACAGTATTTGTAAGATCAGACACTGATGTTGGACAAGAGGGCCCAGCTCTCGGTTCTAGTTCATCACAAAGGTGATCTATGGGCTGGAGGCCAGGGCTCCGTGCTGGCACATTAAGTTCTTCCACACTAAACGCCCTAAACTAGCCTCTAAAGACATTGCTTTGTGTACTGGAGCACAGGCATGCTGGAACAAAAAAGGACCTTCCCCAAAGTCGGATGAATACTATTGTCCAAAACATATCCTAAAGCATTAAGGACGGGCACTAAGAGAAGCATGATTTGTCACTCCACAGAGCATGTTTCCACTGTTCCAGAGTCCAATGGTGGTATGATTTACACATTGGTAATAGGCTTGCATGCCGCTGCTTGGTCATTAATAAAAAACTTGCGTGATGAAGATCCAGGCTGCATGGCTAGGTGCTTTAATTTATACACCTGTGGACTGAATGACACTTGAATTTAATGATTAAGAGAGGGATCCCAATTCTTTTGTCCACTTAGTGTATGTGGACTTCTTAGTGCCCTTCATAACTCTCTGCTACACTTTCTGTGACACTATGCTGTTCCATTAACTAGAGGAAGACTCTGCCTTCAATTCCATACTTACCAAGACTGAAACTGTTGACAGCCTCCTCATACTTCTTATCCTGCAGAGCTTTCGCACCCAGGCCAAAGTGAGCCAGTGAACTGACTGGGTCCAGCTCCAGCAGACGAGTGTAGCAGCTTACAGCATCCTCACTACAATCACCTACCGAACATAAATACAACAAACAATTAATTATCATTAATAAATTCAGCACACATCATTTTTTAAAATCTGAAGTAAACAGTCGCGTTTTGTTAATGTTGAGAACAAATATTTGTTTTTAAATATTTGTTTTCATGCAATTAGCTCTAGGCTATTGATGCATGAACTTCTCCAGTTCAATACCTGACATTAAATAGTGCTGTCCCAGGACTTCTAGAGGGTATGAGTCATTTGGGTAGAGGGTGAGCATGTTTTCACACATCTCTTTTAGCTTCACCACTTCATGAGGAAGCTGGAAAAACATACAAGACAGGTCAAATAAAAAAAAAAAAAAAAAAAGGTCCATGTGCTGACCACAGCTGACCTTCCTCAGAACATGCCACCATAGAAGACATAGAAGACAACTTACTTTTGAGAGACATTTAATGTAGTCTTGTGTGAGCTGTCTATGGTCTTCACTAGGTGTGTTTTCTGTTAGCTGGAGTGCTTGTTCAAAAGCAGAGAGGAGCTAAAGGAGATAGACAGATTTACCAAATAAAAACATCACCTTCAAACTGAAAAAGAAAAACAACTACAAGTAACCAATATAAAAAATACTCCTTATTATTTATACTATTTGAATATTTTATTTTAGCCCATTAAAGCCCTCAAGGTCTTTATATAGTCCCACATATCAGTTTCCCACTCTCACAACATCCATCCATCCATCCATATATTTATATATCTATACATGGGGGAGCTGGAGCCAATCCCAGCATCATCAGGCGAAGGCGGGGTACACCATGAACAGGTTGCCAGTCCATCACATGGCCATCACACACTCACACTAGGGCAATTTAGAGTGACATTCACAACAACATACTTCAAATGTTGTTTTGTAGTATTTACCAAATAATTTAACTTCATGAATAACACTACGAATATGATTTATTAAGATTAATAACTAAATACATTTTGAAATGCTAAGATAACTATATGCAACCAATATTTTATTTCACTCACATGCTGTTGAGTCTCATTGTCCTGCTCTTCCACAGTGCCCAGGAGCAGCCTGGTCATTTCCCGCCATAGTTCAAGCAACTCAAAGTTCTCCACACCTTCCTCAGCCTCCCTCACCTGGATGAGCCGCCGCCACACTCTTGCTACCTGCACAAGATAATACATAGTATATTTATTGGCAATTTATTTTATTATGTAATCCTTGTCAATTAATCCAACTTCTTGTAAAGCAAAGATAAACATAAAAAAAGTTTTCATGGATTACAAATAAGGTAGGTCTACACTTTAACCTACATTTCACTCTAAAATCTGGTCAATTTTTTTTAGCGTTGCCATTCATATGAAGCAGATACATGCATGCATAAAAACACAAACTTCAGTCTAAAAATCTCTTACCTGTAAATAGTTCTTCTCTGCCTGATAGATGTCCACCAACTTCTTGCTCACTTCAAAACATTTGACTTTGTCTGAACTGCACAATGCAGAAAAGAAGATCAACATAAAGGTATAACACTTATCAAGCTCAAAAGAAAGTAACAATTAGGGCAAAAGCTACTTAGCTCAGATCACAGAACACTCACGTTTCATATAATGTAATGAGTTTTTGATAGATTTTGGGCAGTTCGGCTTTGAAGTCTTCTTGATTGCTTTTTTCATACAGGTTTGCAAGGCCCTGTAAAACATAGCAATTATTATAACATTCACTGTTGTAAAAATAAAGGTCACACAACCAATAAAATTATGTTCAACCACATCAATCAATCCCTTTATTAGTCCCACAGTGGGGAAATTTCAATGCCATCAACCTGTCTATACATACAATACAATGGTAAGGGTAAAGGTGGTAGGGGAGACAAGACAGGAAGACAGTGAAAAATATAAGTGATACATGGGGGAAGGGAGAGGGGAAAAAAAACACATTCCCCCATACTAAAAAACCTCCGCTTATAGGCACAAATAACACATTAAACAAAACACAAAAAACAATAACACAAAAAACAAAAATCATTGCAGTTTTAACTTCAGTTTTGTACAGAGAATTGTACCATGCTGCATTACCACATCTCATATCGTTTAATTTATTTTTACCAGGACAGAGTGTCTGCAAGCACCCTGAGGATACAAATAATTGATTTTCCCCCCACTTTAAATATAAGTTGTGATACTCTTCCAATTATTAAACATCAATTATAGTAACACACGCCCATATCAACAGATATTTGTGTATGGCAGCTCATCAGCAGGTAATATTAGCGTAAAGAAGAAATTTACAAGATGATGCAATCTGTCAAATTCACACTCTAAACAATAATGGGCAACATATCACCAGAAAAATGCACAATCCCTACTCTTTCTTCAATTTGGCATTGGCTTCTCATGAAGCTAATGCTAAAATATACATATACATGTGATTAGTTGTGGATTTGTAGAAGCCATAAATCACATAGCAAAATAAATAAAACATACATGAATCTGTCTTACATCCTTTTATACAAAAGGAGACAAATTCAATAACACATATCAATTGTAAGCAATACAGACCTGCCATGCAAGCAGTTGGTCAGGCTCCAGCTCTGAAGCCTTCTTGTATGCAGTCTGGGCCTGATCAGGCTGCTCCAGCTCGCCAGCCGCCACTCCAATAAACACCCAGGCATTGTAGTTATTCTTCTCAAGTTTGAGAACAGCCTGGAACAAAGAAAATGTCAATTTCGTGAGAAGACCACCCTGCCATGTCAAAACTGCCTGCAGATGTCAGATATAAGGAAATTCTCACCTTACAGTGTTTCAGCGCTTCTTTAAACTCTTTGTTTTTGATGGCTTCCCTGGCACTTTTCAGAGCCGACTTCACTTCTTTATTTGACATCGCCTATGAGAAATAATAACAAATAAAGTTAAACGTTAACAATAGAACAAAGTTACCTGTTAACGCTACATTCACAACGTTAGCTGGCGTGCTAAGTTCAAATAACGCTAGCGCCTGCCAGCAACTAGCCAGACAGCAAGTAAAAATGTAAGCGCACCCAGTTAATGTAACAAAGCACAACCTTTTTTTATGTAAGGCCAAAAAATAACTGCCAGACAAAAAACAATATTTTATATAATTATAGCCAAACTGCAACTGAAGTACGCAGCCCGACTCATCCTGCACTTTTCTTTGAACTGCGCATGCGCACCACAACTACTCCCGTAGGATTCTGTTACAATGACGATTGTAAAAAGCAAAAGCATAATTTTTTTATCTGTTTATATTTTTATTATATTATATTATGTGTATCATATTTTTTCTAATATTTGTACCTTTAATATTGCGCAAACTTACTATCACCTAGAGGGGGCTTTTATTTGCAGTCTCAAAGAAACTTGACTGGAAGGCGTGTCTAAGATTTATTCAGCCAATGGCATGCGAGCAAGTCACGAAAGTAGCCAATCAGAACACGTGTACGTCACAACCTGGGTTTGTGTGCTACACCGTGTTCTCCATGTGAGAGTTTGCAGTGTGTTGCTGTAGCTGGGACTGACTGGAGGAGTAATTCCATATATCTATGTTTTTCTTCTCTGTTAAAGCCTTTTCAATTTTAAGATGAAGAGGAAAAACTTAACATCAACCGAGGACCTGGAAAATGAGGTCAGACTTTAATTTGTAAATGTATATTGTGCAGATCATATGCTGTGGCTACGTCAGCTAGCTCATGTTACAGAAACCTGCATGCTTTAATTGTTATTCTCACGTTTTAAGTGATTTTCTACCTTTATGTAATAATAATAAACTTGATCCGTGGCATGACTGTCTAATAATATAATAAGCATGTTCTATGAATTGTTAGACTGTGGTTTGTGGGTATAGCATTTGGCGTTCTGTCCACTTATCTTGTTCATGATGGTACATCGTTTGTAAGTTTATGAAAATAATTGACAATAGAGTGTTGCTGTGTACTGTCATAGATGGAAATAATAAACCAGGAGGATGAAAGTACAACAGATCCCAAAGACATGAAAAAGAAACCAGAGACTGCCTCTGATGATGGAGTCCTTCGTCCACTTAAGCTGTCCAAAGGAGAGCTCTACAAAGCCCCTACTGTTGAGGAGCTCAACCAGCTGAAGGAGGCAGAGAGTTTGTTCCACTGTAGCCTATTAAAAATGCAGGTCAGTAGAATTTTTGGATGTGTCTTACTATGCTGTGGTGGTCATGCATGTGATTAGATGAATGGGTCCCATCTAAATATTCACACTGACTATCAATAATATGTTAAATTGTAATATTTATATGGTTCTTCTGCAGATGGAGGAGTTGCTGAAGGAGGTGGCACTGAGTGAACGCAGGAAGAAGCTGGTGGACTCCTTTGTGCAGCAGATTACAGATGTCTTGCAGTCCGTACCAGAAACTCCAACAGTTGAGGTCAGTAGCCATCTGAAGGATTTATGTCATGACCTAGCATAAACTTGAGCTGATGAGAATTTTGAGCCTTTACCTGTATTTTAATTGCATTCTGACTTTCTCCTAGTTGATGGACCTGTCATGGTTGGAGGACTCAGACATTAATGTCCCGTTCATTCTGGTTCCTGAGACAACTAAGAGCAAGTTTCACATGGAGCCCCCTGATTCTGTCGACCTGATTGGGAGTTATCCATTGGGCACCTGCATCAAACCAAAAGTTTCTATTGACCTGGCTGTCACAATTCCTCATGTAAGATCCAGCTCTGAACTAAGTGTGGCAGCTGCTCTCTGAGTACATTCAGTTTACACATGGTGTACTCATGTTTTAGAGTATGGATCTGCTTATACCAATCAAAACAAATAAGCAAAATTTACTTAATCTTTTAAATGTTTTGTCACTTTTTCTTTCTTTTCAGGGTGTCCTGCATTCAATGGATGACTTGAATCAGAAATACTCTCGAAAGAGGGCTCTGTACCTGGCAGGTTTGGCAAAGCACCTCTCCTCCTCGTCAGCAGTAGGCACACTGCACTATTCGTGTCTCCAAGGCAACCGCCTTCGTCCACTCCTGCTAGTCACCCCTCCAGGTATGATCATTTCTTCTTATATTTCCAGAAGTTGGAACTCTATTAAATTGAGTTTCACTAAAGCTCTGTTTCAGACGTGTCCAGCCATGGTCCTGGTGATCTGATCTGTTCTTAGTTTAGTTCGAGATCTTATATAATGCACCTGGTCTACCTAATCAAAGAGGTCGGTATGTCAGGGTTAAAGCTGGGGCAGGACATTAAAATTATTGACCCAATTATTGTTCTTATTTTTAGCACTGCATAGCCATTAGGGGGCTTGTAGTTTGAAAGAAGTTTGAAAGAAGTTTGAAAAAAGTTTCATTCAGGAATCGGCATTGTAATTAAGGTATCAATATCAGTATCAATATCAAAAATGTTTGAACAGTACCCAGCACTGATTAGACATAGTGTGTTAAAGGTGCATCACTTGCATACCTGGTCAGCAACTCTACTGTTTGTAAACCATACACACATTATTCTTTTAATGACAAAAACTGTAAAAGTAAAAGTGTTCCACTTTTCAGGCTATGCTGCACTGGTTTGGCACAGTAGCAGCTGCTTAACAAGATTTTTTTATTTTTTTTTATTTGAACAAGTTAGAACAGATTCAGCAGGTAAATCCTGTGATTTAAATACAGCACTGCACTTTATCCAAACACGGCAACATATGCTTCCTTTGTAATTAAACATGTTGTCAGTGTTAAAATACTGATGATGCCTATGTAAAAAAATACTATTGAAAACATATTGTGACAATGAGAATTATTATAATAAATGATGAATATAATACATAGTTTAGAGTGTATGCTGCTTTGTCTCTTGCAGGTAAAGACAGCAGCATCACACTGCGAATTCACGCCCTCCCTCCTCCGGACTTTCTCAAGCCCAGCCGCTTCAGTCCTCAAAGGAACAACATCCGGACGCGGTGGTTTACTGGCAATGACTCTCAACAAGGTGAAAGAGTGTTTTAAGCATTTCCCTCATGACACCTTTATTGTTGTTGGCGAATATTAACGGAGACCTTGCATTTGTTTTGCTGTTTTTGTTTTTTAGTCAGCAGTGAGCCTCCCACTCCTCATTATAACAGCACAGTAGTGGGGGATCACCTTCCCCGCTCACACCTGCAGTTCCTCACTGCACACAGTGCACAGTGCCCTGCTTTTGTAGATGCTGTGGCTCTGCTTAAGGTGTGGCTGAGGCAGAGGGAGCTAGACCAGGTGAGCAAGTCCGATGTTATTCGAAGAATAATGCGTTTATATTTAAATCTTTTCCTCCATTAAAACTTTGTGTGTTTCTATAGGGGGCTGGGTGCTTTGGTGGATTCCTGGCTGCCATGCTGATGGCTTATCTTCTGTCCACACACAAAGTGGGCAAAACGATGAACGCTTACCAGCTGTTGAGGAATGCATTGCACTTCTTAGGTGAGGCATGCTAGTTATGTATGGAAGTGGGTGACCTATTTTTGAATTTAGTTCAGCTTGATGACAGCAGAATGCTAGACTTGTCACTGCAGTCTTTGGTACCAGACAGTGGGGTACAGCACCATGTGGTTACTAGGACAAATTAAAAGCTATCATTGCATTGGTCGAGAATCCTTATTGCCCAACAAAACCATGAAAGTAGGCTGGGTTTTCTGTGGGTGTGTCGTGGTCACTTGATTTCTCACAGTAAGCTCAATCAACAGTAGCAACAAGTTCTGAATTACTTTATACTTGGCATGTTAAAGAGCTATAAACACCGATTTTTAGTAATAGCAGTCATCCGAGTGATATGATTGTTTTCAAACCTTATTTCGGGCTTCATACATATGTTCCAAATCGGTCCAATTGCAGTCCGGGCAAAATGGGTAACCAAATTTAGCCGGTGTCCTCAGTTATGGTACACTTTGCAAAGGAAATGATGAAATATATGACAACAGAATTTATTAATTTATTTATTTTTTACTGCATCACACTCTCCTGTGGAAAAAACAGTCCCGGTAACACATTGCTGCATATGTTTTTTTCTTTCTTTAGCTTCCACAGACCTGACTAAGAATGGAATTTCCTTAGCAAGAAACCCAGATTCAAAAGCAGTAAGCAGTAATGTACCTACAGTTTTAATCATTGGGGTAATCTTTTCTTTCTTCATGCTGAGTCATAACGCTCTTCTCTTCTTCCTTTTTAGCCATCACTGCCTGAATTCCACAGTGCTTTCCAGGTGGTGTTTGTGGACCCCTCTGGGTACCTCAATATGTGTGCAGACATGACATCCTGCACCTACAAACAGGTTAGCATCATTATACATAGGTTTTCCAAATTCCATGCCTCTAAAGGAGTTGGGGGGGGCAAACGGAGTTCCTTCTGGGCTACAGCTCTGCATATACTGCATATACTTATTTCAGGGTCTTAGCAGGTATGGGGGTGGGGGTTCAATACTGTAATATATCAAGATTCAAGACAATCATCTTAGAAGATCGATTTATAGTCTGGCATGAGCCAGTTGTTTGGCATATGTTTCCAAGAAGCATTTTCCATGTAAAACTATTCATTTGGACATGATGCTCAATTTATCATGATTCTCTTGAAAAGCTTGCTCTTATTAGTCACTTAATTCGTCAATGATTTTAAAACATTTAGATTTTTTTCATAGATCCAGCATGAGGCGTCGCTTTCGCTCCAGTTCTGGGATGATCCCACCGTAGAAGGCTTCCAGGCTCTGCTTATGACTCCCAAACCAATGATCAGGACATATGACCATGTCTATCAGTGAGTGTTCCACCAGATTTCATGTCATGTTTGTCTCATGCATGTAACTGCACATTAGAGACGTGCAGGGCTGCTTGAGTGTCCATGTCAGTGTTGCCGAACCCAGTATTCAGGTGTTTGTTGTATTTCGCTATGAAAGCTGGAAAAAAGATACAAGCTAGGAAAACACTAAACACAAAACAGAAGTGCCTTAACATGAGTGCGTTGTTGAGGATGCATTGATAAGGCTGCAGATGCAGCTTATTTTCTAACTAGGGAAACTATTTTAGCTCATGTTAGCCAGGTCCAGAAACAATGCAAAGATTTACACTACCGCTCAAAAGTTTGGGATCACAGTGGAATGTTCTTGTTTTTAATGGAGTATCTTCTTCCTTAACACAACACTGGACTGACGGGTCTCTAAAGAAAGTTGTTTCTTTCTGGCCATTTTGAGTCGGTCAGCAAGCCATCAACTGCTGATGCTTCAGATACTAAATTATCAATGTACGACGACGTACGATTAGCCACATGTGTTTACACACAGCGGAATTTGACCTCCGCATTTAACCCATCCGTGCAGTGAAACACCCACATATACACACACTAGTGAACATACACACTAGGGGGCGGTGAGCACACGTGCCCGGAGCGGTGGGCAGCCCTTATCCACGGCGCCCGGGGAGCAGTTGGGGTTAGGTGCCTTGCCCAAGGGCACTACAGTCATGACTTGCCGGTCCCAGGGATCGAACCGGCGACCTTCCGATCACAAGACCGGATCCCTAACCTTCAGCCCACGACTGCCCCCAGTCTAAACTATACTAAACTAAACCTAGAATGTTGTTCCCTTTTATACTCACTTATTAGTAGAATGTTTTTCAGCTGTGCATCACAATTGAGCAAGAGTGTCCTAACAACCAATTAGCCCAATAACATCCTTAACTTTGATTGGCGGCCGTACCAGGAGATTTAGACAGAGGACTGAGAATTACTGATAATAGGACTATATGCAAAATAAGCCTCTATACAAAAATAGGCTTTAATACTTTTAAATCTTTAAAAATCATCTGATAAACTTACATTAATGAAATGGGCAGTATTGTTTATGAATTGCATGAGCAGTAGTGTATTTTTGACAAGCTTGGGTGTTGCCAAATCATCAACTCAGAAGAAAAGATGTTGCAAACAACAAGTCCTTATCAGATGGCAGCATTGTACCAGTTAGCTGTAGTGTTAGCTAACCTAAAAAAGATTGGTCTATAATGATTGTAGTTGTATTATTGAAAGTCTTTTTGAACAAACAAGGGTTTTTCTCTTTGTCAGACTGAGTGACTTGGTGAAGATGCAAGCCTCCTGTAAGAAGCTCAGTCTCCTCGGCAGTCTCATGGACCACAGTGGGAACTATGTTCTCGCAGCACTTCCCTTTGTTTTGTCTCTTTTGCAACGAGGGCTTGGTGATAGGGTTCAGCTTCTGACTCACTCACTCCCTCGAGACCCTGAGGTAAATGAATAATTCATAGCAGTAATTCTTATTGCTTCACTTTATATCACGCAATGTCTGTTTGTTGTTGGGTTTTTTTTTAACCTTCTTCTGTAGTTTCTCTGCAATGGAGTAACTTTTCTTTGATTTATTTGAATAGTGGCCAGTCACAGGCGAGCCTCCGAAGCACAAGGACCAGCCACCCCTGTCCATTGGTCTACTACTAAATCATGAACGCGCTCTTTCTGTGCTGGAAAGAGGACCTTCAGCAGACTGTCCTGAGGTAACACTGTCTTCTGTAATCTTTGCTTACTTTTGTATGTAGAAGTGAGGAATGTGGTTATTACTAGAGTATATCTATAAATTATCTAGAGTTTATCTGCTAACAGCGAGTGAGGCACACCATCACAGATAGAGACACAGGGCGTATTTAGCTGTTCTGCTAATTGCGCTGAGGTAAAACTTTAGGGTGAGCAAGAAAAAAGCATTAACTAACCAACTAGCTGTGATAAATGCAGCCACATGTTAATCTACTGTATGTTAAGTATGCTACTACTAATTATTAATTCTTCTTTTTCCTCCTCTTTTACTTCTGCTACTACTACTGCTACTGTTTCAGGCCACTGTTGCATTATAGCATACATTAGGGGTGTTTAATTAGAATTCAGTAAGGTCCAGTTAGAGGAAATGTCCTCAGGCTAAGGTCCAGACCATCATCATTTCTAACGTGTTATGATTGAGTGCCATATCCTATATACTGAACTTGTTGTTTGCTCCATTTGTAGCTGCCCTTGGGAATAAATAAACATGTATGTCTCGGTCCAGTCCTGGTTGCACGTTTTTTTTGTTTTTGTTTTTTTCTCCGAGTGCTTCGTCTCGCTTCGGACCTCACCTGTGTGCTCTCCGCACTCCGATCTGATTAGCTGAGGAGCGCCTATCTGTTTGGCTCCGCATTGGACAATGTCTGGGGCCGGACCGCAGTCAAGGGCAAACGTTTTGAGAGTGGCTTTTGGTTTTCACAAAGTTTGCTCTTCCAGTTTGTTTAGAACCTGTTGTCAGATGTTTATCTGGTATAACTTTTTAATCGACAAATCCATCCAGTTTATGCAAAGATTTAATATTTACTGTGTTGACCCTTCTTCTTTAAAATGTATGCAGTTCACCTCAGCATGCTGGATATCAGCTTCTGTGCTAAATCTTGAAAGATTGCAACCCATTCTCACCATATCAGTGCTTGGAGTTGATCACAGTTTCTGGGTTTTTGATTGTCCACCGTCTTTTTGAGGATTGACCACAGGTTCTCCAGTAGATTAAGATCTGGGGAGTTTTATGGTCATAGACCCAAAATCACTGTTTCAATGTTCTCTTCACTGAGCCACTTGGTTATCACTTTTGGCTTGTGACATAGGGCTCCATCATGCTGGAAAAGCATTGTTCATCTCCTAATTGCTCCTGGATCGTTGGGAGAAGTTGCTTTTGATGTTTTCATACTATTCCTTATTCATGGCATAACCCGCTCCCCTGGATGAGAAACAACCCCACACATGAACGGTCTTAGGATGCTTCACTGTTGGCATGACACAGGTCTCATAGGAGTGCTCACCTTTTCTTCTCCGGACAATCGTGTTTCCAGAAGCCCCAAACAGTCTGAGGGGACTCTGCAGCCTCCCTGCAGTTAAATCCCTATACTTCTAGCAGAATATCAGTCTGTCCTTCTTGACACCAAGCTGTCCTGCGAAAGCCTTCGTCTCATTGTGCGTTCAGATGCCATTCCTGAGCAAGCTCTGCACTGGTGATGACCCGATCTCATAGCTCCAGCTATGGAGACGGTCCTGATGCTTGCTTGACTTTTTTGGGTGCCCTGAAGCCTTCTTCACTCCCACTGAACCACTTTACTTGAAGTTCTTGAGTATTGGATAAGTGGTTGATTGGGGTGTTATTTTACAAGCAGCAATGTCTTTGCCTTGTTTCCTTGGAAATAACCATGGTTAACAGAAAAACTTTAAAGCCCTACTGCCCGTTTAAAGCAACCAATCTGCTTTTCTAATCAACATGACAGAGTGATATCAACTGTCTTGTCCTCATTAATCTTTTCTTCTGAGCTAACAAGATCATCACTATTGCGTAGGGCTGGAATGCAATATAATAAAAATGATCATATCAGGGAATGACTGCTATTAATTGCATTTCTTCTGTTCACTCTTCACAATCTAGAGTTAATACAAATTGCCGTCATAAGAACTGAGGCAGCAAACTTTGTGAAAACAAATTTGTGGCATTCTCAAAACTTTTGGCCATAACTGTAGACTATAATTTGCGTTGCATTATGAGTCTTTCAAAATCAACTATATAAAGTGTGAAATTTCTATTAGGTTTTCTAACATTAGAAAATAGCTGATATACTACATAGTGCAGTATTTCTATAATAATGAATAACAAAGTTTGATCAATGGAAGTTACCTCTTCACTGGAGCTTGGCAATCCAGTGTTAGATGCTAAAAATTAAGTAGACATTTAAAAATTTTAGTAGACATTAACAATAACATGTACAAATGCATTCATATTTATATTGTCTCATAACGTTTTAATGTCATGCATTGTTTGGCTCAACATGTTTGCAGAGATTTTTTCTCCAGTAATTAGGAACATGGCAATGTTTACGTTTGATTTCTGTAAAATGTAAAAAAAGTGTGGTACCCTTTTTTTTTTATTAGAAAAATGAGCAAAATGTGTAACTTGAGATGTTCAGCCGTTACCATATGGCTGTACATCACTAAAACGTGCCTATTTGGATTTAATTAGTTCATGTCTGACCTATATATGTGCTGTTCTACAGGCAGCTGAGTTCCGGCAGCTGTGGGGCAGCCGTTCAGAGCTGCGACGCTTTCAGGATGGAGCGATCACTGAAGCAGTGCTGTGGTCTGGCTCCTCCGTCTGCCAGAGGAGACACGTCCTGCTGGAGATCATCACTCACCTTCTGCAACTGTATGCCCACAACACCATGAATACTCTGGAATCAGATTTGTACAGCATGCAACTGTACATTATAATAAGCTTTTTATTCTCTCTGTCTCTCTTTAGTCATGCTGATATACCCAAATCATGTGTCCGGTTCGTGGGAGGCCAGGTTGATGATGTTATCAGATTTGGAAAAAAAGTATGTATTTGTGATGTATGATACTTTTGTATTTGAATAATGTACAACAACTAGTGTAGCCAGTAAACGACACCTTAAAACCTGTGCTAATCCTTCTGTTGATCAGGTCAGCAGTACCGGAGAGGAGGAGAGCTTGAAGGTTGTCCAGTCTTTTGATGACCTGAGCAGAAAGTTGTGGCAGCTGAAAGAGCTACCTCTCTCCGTCACCTCAGTGCAGGGTGCCCACCCAGCCCTCAGATACACAGAGGTTAGCCTTAATACAATCAGCTGTTGGTAGTTTAGTAGTTGTTGCCTCTGTTTCTTGTGTAAAATGTGTTTTCCCTTTATAGGTGTTTCCCCCTGTACCAGTAAAGATAGCCCATGTCTTTTTTAAGACGAAAGAGAAGAATTTACACACTTTGCTTCCACCAGAGGGGAAACCTTGTCCTGATTACATCACTCCTATTAAAGGTAATCTAGTACCGATCCTGGCCAAAGTTTAACACTGTACGTGTCACATTATGTGTCTGTTGGTTGTTAATATGTAGTCGTACACTGACTGGCCACTTTGTTTCATTCATTTACCACATATAGGAGCACTTTGTTCAGACTGTAGTTCATTTACATACTTTGTATTCTAATTTTCAGCCTCTTATATTGAAAGATCAGGACCCCCGAAAAGTTGTTATTATTTGGGTGTTAGATCATACTCAGCACTGCAGTGACACTGCCGTGGTTGCAGTGTGTTAGAGTGTGAATAAGACACAGCAGTGCTGCTGAAGTTTTCAAACACTGTCCACTAGTGGTATGCAATATATATAATCTAAGATAATATCTTAATTGCTGTGTTAATGATGCGCAAGCTGACATCGAGTATCGAGTACACTACAATCAAAATGTCTCGACTCCACGCACTCACTACTTCATGCTTTATTATAGCCTGCTGCGAGTGTGCATTGAGAGTGCGCTTACTGTGTGCAAGCGTATGCTAAAGCTAGCATAGCTGCCTAAACAACACACCTACAGCTGAAAATGAGCGAACACACTGCACCAGCCTCGCTGCCTTAGATTTAACTCCTAGGCGAGGATCATCTGCTTTTGTTTAAAAGACAGCAGTTCGCAGCCTTGTAAGAAAGCGGTCTCTGTTCAAGATCACTCAACTACCCTGTTCCATCTCCAAACCAACCCCAGAGTATGAAGAGTGTGAGGAGTATGAAGAGTGTGAGGAGTATGAAGAGTGTGAGGAGTATGAAGAGAGTGTGAGGAGTATGAAGAGAGTATGAAGAGAGTATGAAGAGAGTATGAAGAGAGTATGAAGAGAGTATGAAGAGAGTATGAAGAGAGTATGAAGAGAGTATGAAGAGAGTGTGAGGAGTATGAAGAGAGTGTGAGGAGTATGAAGAGAGTGTGAGGAGTATGAAGAGAGTGTGAGGAGTATGAGGAGAGTATGGAGAGTGTGAAGAGAGTGTGAAGAGAGCGTGAGGAGTATGAGGAGAGTATGAGGAGTGTGAAGAGAGTGTGAGGAGTGTGAGGAGTGTGAGGAGTGTGAGGAGTGTGAGGAGTGTGAGGAGTGTGAAGAGAGTGTGAAGAGAGTGTGAAGAGAGTGTGAAGAGAGTGTGAAGAGTGTGTGAAGAGTGTGTGAAGAGTGTGTGAAGAGAGTGTGAAGAGTGTGTGAAGAGTGTGTGAGGAATATGAAGAGAGTATGAGGAGTATGAAGAGAGTATGAGGAGTATGAAGAGAGTGTGAGGAGTATGAAGAGAGTGTGAGGAGTATGAAGAGAGTATGAGGAGTATGAAGAGTGTGAGGAGTATGAAGAGTGTGAGGAGTATGAAGAGAGTGTGAGGAGTATGAAGAGAGTATGAAGAGAGTATGAAGAGAGTATGAAGAGAGTATGAAGAGAGTATGAAGAGAGTATGAAGAGAGTATGAAGAGAGTGTGAGGAGTATGAAGAGAGTGTGAGGAGTATGAAGAGAGTGTGAGGAGTATGAAGAGAGTGTGAGGAGTATGAGGAGAGTATGGAGAGTGTGAAGAGAGTGTGAAGAGAGCGTGAGGAGTATGAGGAGAGTATGAGGAGTGTGAAGAGAGTGTGAGGAGTGTGAGGAGTGTGAGGAGTGTGAGGAGTGTGAGGAGTGTGAGGAGTGTGAAGAGAGTGTGAAGAGAGTGTGAAGAGAGTGTGAAGAGAGTGTGAAGAGAGTGTGAAGAGAGTGTGAAGAGAGTGTGAAGAGAGTGTGAAGAGAGTGTGAAGAGAGTGTGAAGAGAGTGTGAAGAGAGTGTGAAGAGAGTGTGAAGAGTGTGTGAAGAGTGTGTGAGGAATATGAAGAGAGTATGAGGAGTATGAAGAGAGTATGAGGAGTATGAAGAGAGTGTGAGGAGTATGAAGAGAGTGTGAGGAGTATGAAGAGAGTATGAGGAGTATGAAGAGAGTATGAGGAGTATGAGGAGTGTGAAGAGAGTATGAGGAGTGTGAAGAGAGTATGAGGAGTGTGAAGAGAGTATGAGGAGTATGAAGAGCTTCAGGAGCCTGGGGCCAAGCCAAACCTAAACCAGCTAAGGTGTCTGGCAAAACACACACTCAGCAAACTTCAGCGAGTCATTCACTAAAAAAGTGCCTTTGTTGATGACGCCGGGAGTGCTGCCGGGAGTGCTGCCAGGAGTGCTGCCGGGAGTGCTGAGAATGATCCACCATTCAAACAATGCATGTTGTTTATTGTGAAAAAGGGGTAACAAACTATGCAGAGACACAGATGCTCTTTAGAACTACAAAGTGCTACTGTATGTGTGGACATGATTTAAATGGATATAACCTGTTAGTGTGGATATTCTGTGTGTTGTGGGCTTTTAAAACACCATATGCTACAATATATGAACATTTCATGCCATGTAGACCAAAAGATGATGTTCCAAAATGATTTGCATTAAAATAAAATTACCTTTAAAGTTAACCTTTATGTTTTTATCTGAAGAGAGTGGTTCAGCTGTAGATTCTAAATGCTAGAATCTTTTTGTTTGTCTTTTGATTTACTACTGCTCCTCGTTTGTCCTCAGTTATTTGTTACATGGAGGGCAGTGGAAAGTGGCCTAATGACCGTTTGGCGATCCGGCATATTAAAGCAGCCTTTCACATCCGCCTTGGAGAACTGCTCAAACAGCAGCATGAGTACACGTGCCGGGCGTCTCCTACACATGTGGACGTGTGGAAGGTAGTGCATGTGTTCAAACTGACAGAGTTTTGTTATGGATTCATAAACCACTTTTTCATGTTTATTTGAATAGCGCACTGACTAATGTAAAGGTTTTTTTTGTGTGTTTTTGATTTTCTCTTGCGCGTGTATATCCAGCATGGATTGGTGTTCAGGATCCAGGTAGCCTACCACAGAGAGCCGCAGGTGCTGAGAGAAAGCGTGACGGCAGAAGGCATGCTGATTCAGCGAGACAACCCGGAGGCACAGGCACTGGAACTGGAGACCCAGCACAAACCCTTCCTCACCAGCACCCTGCATGGGTACGGCAACACACACACACACACACACACATACACATACACATGCATCTGAGCTGTGTTAGAAATGGAAATACATCAGTTGAAAAGTTTAGATGTTTACACCTAAAAACATACATTTACAAAATTATTGGTAGAGGATCTCTTAGGCTAGCTGCACATTCACTTTTTTTTTTTTTTTTTTTTTTTGTTAAAATAAATATTTTTTTTCATTGGAATAATTCATAATTTATATATTTTTTTAATAAATCAACATTTATTTATAGGGCTTTTTACAACCAGTGTTGTCTCAAAGCAGCTTTACAGAAAAGCAGTTTATGAAAAAAAGGAACCAAAGAGAAAGATAGTAAGAAAAGAGTCCATGCATAGCAAAACGTGAGAAAGGGTATCGAGGTCCAAGCCCCCCTAGAGCAAGCCAGAGGCGACGGGGGCAGGGAAAACTCCCTCTATAAAAGGAAGAAACCCTAAGAGGAACCCATCCTCCTCTGGTCGACCCCGGATAAAGAGAGAGAGAGCAACAAAGCTAATGAGATTATAAGACAGAATGCAATAAGAAGCTCGTCTTAAACATGTTTCATAGATATTCTAGTTCAGGAGGTAGTGATGTGGCGGCTCTGCTGTAGTAATTCAATCAGGCTAATGGGCTTCAGAGCATCCTCAGTTCAGGCAGGAGGGACAGACAAAGGTGTCAAAAGTATTCACATTCATTACTCAGGTAGAAGTATAGATACTAGGGTTTAAATATACTTCTGTAGAAGTTAAAGTATCAATTTAAGCTCTTTACTCCTGTAAAAGTGTAAAAGTACTGCTTTCAAAACTACTAAAAGTATAAAAGTATAAGTAATGTAAGGGAAAAAAAAATGCCATTAAGGACAAAAGCTTAGTCCTCACCACAAGGGTCGATATTGCACCAGCCCTCCTCCCCCAAAAAATCATTCTTCTAAAAGCCAAAACAGCTATAGTGTTATATTAAAATATTAATGTTGATAAATTTGGGATGCGCTAGGCTTCCTGTTTCAGACGCATATACGCCCATTGAAAATGAATGTAGTTTAATACAATGTAAATATATTAAAGAAGCATATCTGTGTACTACTGAACATTAACATGTGTTTCATAGAGCAGAAGATATGATCACTAGTTGTCTATAAGTATTGTAATGGTGTAAAAAGTAAGACTTCAAAGGCATGTTATCAATAATCTTTACTGGAATGTAAATGTACATAAATGAAAACAAACAGAAAGTACAGATAATGTAATGTGTAAATGTAAGGAGTACAAAGTACAGATAATGGAGTGTAAATGTAAGGAGTAGAAAGTACTGATAATGGAGTGTAAATGTAAGGAGTAGAAAGTACTGATAATGGAGTGTAAATGTAAGGAGTAGAAAGTACAGATAATGGAGTGTAAATGTAAGGAGTAGAAAGTACAGATAATGGAGTGTAAATGTAAGGAGTAGAAAGTACTGATAATGGAGTGTAAATGTAAGGAGTAGAAAGTACTGATAATGGAGTGTAAATGTAAGGATTAGAAAGTACTGATAATGGAGTGTAAATGTAAGGGGTAGAAAGTACTGATAATGGAGTGTAAATGTAAGGAGTAGAAAGTACTGATAATGGAGTGTAAATGTAAGGAGTAGAAAGTACTGATAATGGAGTGTAAATGTAAGGAGTAGAAAGTACAGATAATGGAGTGTAAATGTAAGGAGTAGAAAGTACAGATAATGGAGTGTAAATGTAAGGATTAGAAAGTACTGATAATGGAGTGTAAATGTAAGGAGTAGAAAGTACTGATAATGGAGTGTAAATGTAAGGGGTAGAAAGTACTGATAATGGAGTGTAAATGTAAGGAGTAGAAAGTACAGATAATGGAGTGTAAATGTAAGGAGTAGAAAGTACTGATAATGGAGTGTAAATGTAAGGAGTAGAAAGTACTGATAATGGAGTGTAAATGTAAGGAGTAGAAGTAAAAAATCAGCTTAAAAAAATAATTACTCCAGTTAAGTATAAATAACCACAATTTCTACTTAAGTAAGGTAACAAAGTATTTGTACTTGGTTACTTAACACCTCTGGGGACAAACTATCAGCCAGTGGGGATGGAGCTCTGTTGACTTCTGAGTGATGACAGTTGTATAGCCTGAGTGTTTTTCCTTATAGCTCACACTATATGAATGCACACAGTGGGTAACTGCATAGTGCTGGAGAGAAAGCTTATATCCTAAGCCTTATCACTCGGGTTGTTTGGCGCGAACCCATCAAGCATCTGCTATTCATTACTAATAGTTAAGCTGTATTTAAGTCTGATTGGTTAGGGTTCTGGTCATTTAAAGGGTTAAGTGCCTATCACTATCTTCTGTACCCCTGATGGCAAATGTGCATGTGTCTCAGTCTTCAGCAGCAGCATCCGTGCTTTGGTGCAGTGTGTCGTCTGGCTAAACGCTGGCTGGGTGCGCAGCTCTTCAGTGGATATATAGGAGAAGATGCAGCCGACCTTCTCGTGGCTTCCCTCTTCCTTCAGCCAGCTCCCTTTACACCTCCCAGGTAAAACACATTCACTCTCTTTCTGCCCATTTCAAAGTTCCAGCAGTCATAATTATTCTTGTTTTAAGACTGAAAACCGAGAGAAAAATATGTGAAATATATATTTTGGGATGTGGGAAGTATAGTTTTTCTGGGGTATTTTGTTTTAATGTTCATATATAGACTGGAGGCATCATCATTTTATCATTTTATCTCTTTACCTTTTAGTTCTCCTCAGGTTGGCCTCCTTCGCTTCCTCCACCTGCTCTCCTCCTTTGACTGGAAGAACAGCCCTCTAGTGGTCAACCTCAATGGCAAACTCACAGGTCAGCACTGTTTTAATGCTGCTTGCTTATCTAGTGCATTTCTTCGGGGTTCATGTTTTAAAATGACTGTGTGCCCACATTTTTGTAGCTGCTGACTACACCGAAATCAAGAACCACTTCATAGCATCCAGAGAATCTCTTCCTGTAATGTTTATCGCCACCCCCAATGACAAGAACGTCTCCATTTGGACCAAGGACGGACCCTCAGTACAAGTTAGTGAAGAAAACGTGTGATAACTAATAGAGATGTATGATGTTGGATGGTTATGATTTAAACTGCTCTTTCCTTTTTAGATGCTTCAGCGTGCCGTGACAGTTGCAGCAGAGAGCCTGCGTGTCCTGGAGGCCCAGCTCGTTGACCCCAGCCAAAAACAAGATGTTCGGGTCCGTGGTTTTGCTTAATAAAGTTAAAACCAAGTGATTGGTATTCAAAATTAAAGGTGGTCAATATGGGCTGCAAACGTTTAGATCACTACCAGTTAAACGTTTTAGATACACTACCAGTCAAACGTTTTAGATACACTACCAGTCAAACGTTTTAGTACACTACCAGTCAAACGTTTTAGTACACTACCAGTCAAACGTTTTAGATACACTACCAGTCAAACGTTTTAGTACACTACCAGTCAAACGTTTTAGTACACTACCAGTCAAACGTTTTAGTACACTACCAGTCAAACGGTTTAGTACACTACCAGTCAAACGTTTTAGATACACTACCAGTCAAACGTTTTAGTACACTACCAGTCAAACGTTTTAGTACACTACCAGTCAAACGTTTTAGATACACTACCAGTCAAACGTTTTAGTACACTACCAGTCAAACGTTTTAGATACACTACCAGTCAAACGTGTTAGATACACTACCAGTCAAACGTTTTAGTACACTACCAGCCAAACGTTTTAGTACAATACCAGCCAAACGTTTTAGTACACTACCAGTCAAACGTTTTAGTACACTACCAGTCAAACGTTTTAGTACACTACCAGCCAAACGTTTTAGATACACTACCAGTCAAACGTTTTAGTACACTACCAGTCAAACGTTTTAGATACACTACCAGTCAAACGTTTTAGTACACTACCAGCCAAACGTTTTAGATACACTACCAGCCAAACGTTTTAGTACACTACCAGCCAAACGTTTTAGTACACTACCAGCCAAACGTTTTAGTACACTACCAGTCAAACGTTTCAGATACACTACCAGTCAAACGTTTTAGATACACTACCAGTCAAACGTTTTAGATACACTACCAGTCAAACGTTTTAGTACACTACCAGTCAAACGTTTTAGATACACTACCAGCCAAACGTTTTAGATACACTACCAGCCAAACGTTTTAGATACACTACCAGCCAAACGTTTTAGTACACTACCAGCCAAACGTTTTAGATACACTACCAGTCAAAGGTTTTAGGTACACTACCAGTCAAAGGTTTTAGGTACACTACCAGTCAAAGGTTTTAGGTACACTACCAGTCAAAGGTTTTAGATACACTACCAGTCAAAGGTTTTAGATACACTACCAGTCAAACGTTTTAGATACACTACCAGCCAAACGTTTTAGTACACTACCAGTCAAACGTTTTAGATACACTACCAGTCAAACGTTTTAGATACACTACCAGTCAAACGTTTTAGATACACTACCAGCCAAACGTTTTAGTACACTACCAGCCAAACGTTTTAGATACACTACCAGTCAAACGTGTTAGATACACTACCAGTCAAACGTTTTAGTACACTACCAGCCAAACGTTTTAGTACAATACCAGCCAAACGTTTTAGTACACTACCAGTCAAACGTTTTAGATACACTACCAGTCAAACGTGTTAGATACACTACCAGTCAAACGTTTTAGTACACTACCAGCCAAACGTTTTAGATACACTACCAGTCAAACGTTTTAGTACACTACCAGTCAAACGTTTTAGATACACTACCAGTCAAACGTTTTAGTACACTACCAGCCAAACGTTTTAGATACACTACCAGTCAAACGTTTTAGTACACTACCAGCCAAACGTTTTAGATACACTACCAGCCAAACGTTTTAGTACACTACCAGCCAAACGTTTTAGATACACTACCAGTCAAACGTTTTAGATACACTACCAGCCAAACGCTTTAGTACACTACCAGCCAAACGTTTTAGTACACTACCAGTCAAACGTTTCAGATACACTACCAGTCAAACGTTTTAGATACACTACCAGTCAAACGTTTTAGATACACTACCAGTCAAACGTTTTAGTACACTACCAGTCAAACGTTTTAGATACACTACCAGCCAAACGTTTTAGATACACTACCAGCCAAACGTTTTAGTACACTACCAGCCAAACGTTTTAGATACACTACCAGTCAAAGGTTTTAGGTACACTACCAGTCAAAGGTTTTAGGTACACTACCAGTCAAAGGTTTTAGATACACTACCAGTCAAAGGTTTTAGATACACTACCAGTCAAACGTTTTAGATACACTACCAGCTAAACGTTTTAGATACACTACCAGCCAAACGTTTTAGTACACTACCAGTCAAACGTTTTAGATACACTACCAGTCAAACGTTTTAGATACACTACCAGTCAAACGTTTTAGATACACTACCAGCCAAACGTTTTAGATACACTACCAGCCAAACGTTTTAGTACACTACCAGTCAAACGTTTTAGATACACTACCAGCCAAACGTTTTAGTACACTACCAGTCAAACGTTTTAGTACACTACCAGTCAAACGTTTTAGTACACTACCAGTCAAACGTTTTAGATACACTACCAGTCAAACGTTTTAGATACACTACCAGTCAAACGTTTTAGATACACTACCAGCCAAACGTTTTAGATACACTACCAGTCAAACGTTTTAGATACACTACCAGTCAAACGTTTTAGATACACTACCAGCCAAACGTTTTAGTACACTACCAGCCAAACGTTTTAGATACACTACCAGCCAAACGTTTTAATACACTACCAGTCAAACGTTTTAGATACACTACCAGTCAAACGTTTTAGATACACTACCAGTCAAACGTTTTAGATACACTACCAGTCAAATGTTTTAGATACACTACCAGACAAACGTTTTAGTACACTACCAGACAAACGTTTTAGATACACTACCAGACAAACGTTTTAGATACACTACCAGACAAACGTTTTAGATACACTACCAGACAAACGTTTTAGATACACTACCAGACAAACGTTTTAGATACACTACCAGTCAAACGTTTTAGATACACTACCAGTCAAACGTTTTAGATACACTACCAGACAAACGTTTTAGATACACTACCAGACAAACGTTTTAGATACACTACCAGACAAACGTTTTAGATACACTACCAGACAAACGTTTTAGATCACTACCAGTCAAACGGTTTAGATACACTACCAGTCAAACGGTTTAGATACACTACCAGACAAACGGTTTAGATACACTACCAGACAAACGTTTTAGATACACTACCAGTCAAACGTTTTAGATACACTACCAGTCAAACGTTTTAGATACACTACAGACAAACGTTTTAGATACACTACCAGACAAACGTTTTAGATACACTACCAGTCAAACGTTTTAGATACACTACCAGCCAAACGTTTTAGATACACTACCAGACAAACGTTTTAGATCACTACCAGTCAAACGGTTTAGATACACTACCAGTCAAACGGTTTAGATACACTACCAGACAAACGGTTTAGATACACTACCAGACAAACGTTTTAGTACACTACCAGTCAAACGTTTTAGATACACTACCAACCAAACGTTTTAGTACACTACCAGACAAACGTTTTAGTACACTACCAGACAAACGTTTTAGATACACTACCAGACAAACGTTTTAGATACACTACCAGACAAACGTTTTAGATCACTACCACACGTTTGGCTGGTAGTGTACTAAAACTTTTGATCGTGTGTGTGTGTTAAAAAAATACTTTATTTGTTTATTTAATTTCTTGGGTTAATTCTTTAGGTGGTGTTCAGACCCCCTTTGGATGCCTATGACGTTCTCATCTACCTCAGAGCCAAACAGGCACCCCTTGCAGCCAAAGCTGTGGACCCCCCTTCTGCCACAATCCACAGGGGCATGTTCACTGGAGAAGTACAACGCTCCGGAGGGTCATTCCCTGTTGTGGACTTTGATCCTGTGAGGCTGTATCTGTCTGAGCTCAGGGTGGGTTCCTCCATCTCCTTAACATTTTTTGGGACTCAGTAAATCTCATTACTCGTTCACTGCATGCTTTGATATGGATGTCTGAACATGTCACTAGCGTTTGGAGTTAATCGATTATTCACTCTGCTTTGTGTCGTGCCAAAGAACCCCCTTCCCTGTGATAACCGCAGTGATGCACGGCCTCGAGAGGCTTTTGGCTTTTATTTTCTAATGTTTGAAAACAACAAAATACGGAGCAGCATGGTGTAGTCTTTAATGTACTATACAAACACTCAATACAAACCATGAATTGAAACTGTACCACAAGAACAGCCCAGTTTTATTTCATTGTTTCTGTAAGGTTATAAAAACCAACGTACTTACATATCTGCCTCCAGCAGTTTAGCCTGGCTCATTTACCCTGAAGTTAAAGGAGTGTTTATGTCTGGACTGCTGTTTGAATGAGGCACAAAACAAGGCAGCCAGTCAAAACAGAGGCCATTTACCACATATAACATATGATTTAGTTAACAATAAAAATAAATGAAGACCATTCACAGTTTATATAACCACAGTGAGGTCATGAGTAGACACTATAATATATTTCTATATTTAGCCCATTGATGAATTGACTCTGTTGTTGCAGCTTCAGTTAGGATTGCTGGTGAACCGTATACGCTGTTGATGAACACAGTGCTTTACAATGTTTCCTCAGGATGCGTTTGGGGAGCTGGCTCTGTTTTTCTGTGACCCATATGGAGGAACTGTAATCGCAGTGCTGTGGAAGCCTACAGCTTTTCAGCCACAGCCCTTCAAGGTTTGTTCAGAAATACGCTCCTCTCTCCATTACATCATTACAACAACATACTGTCTGTAAAATAATACTGGTTAATTGTCCACTTGCTCTTCTCTCTGTCTTCCTGTAGACATCCTTAATGAATGCTAGGAAAGTGAAGGTCAGCGAAGATGTGACCACTAGTGTTCCTAATGTAGAGGCCATTGTGCAGGACTTCCACATCCTTGGGGAGGGTCTGGTCCACAGAGTGGAGCTAAGGACTGACAAATGGGTCGTCTGAGCACAAAACTTTGATATATTTTTTTAAGTGTATTACATTTTATGTATTGTTTTTCAAGCTACTTCTTGAACAAAGGAGAAAAAATGTGCTTTGAAAATGTGCAGTGTTTATAAAAATGGTCTGTTAATAATTCTAATAAGAAAACCATTGCATCTGACTGATTTTGTTGCTCCTTATTTTAAAAGTGTGTGTGTGTGTGTGTGTGTGTTTAATCGCTACACAATTCAGTCGATAAGAAAACAAAGCATTGCTCAGTGGTTTGGTAGTCAAAACGTGCCATTACAAAGAAACTAGAGCCTGAATTATTCAGAGTGGTGGATGCAGGAACCAGGCGTCTGAAGAATTTATTTGCTCTGAAAGTTGCCTCACAAGTTAAGAACTGTTACCAATGCACTGTCTAATGCCAGATACTATGTTTTAGAGAAAGGACATTTTATTCATTTATTTTATTTATTTTTATGTTTTAATTTATTATTAACATCACATAAAACAACTAAAAGCGGTGTAGGTTTAATACCCTGCTTGAAAAACAATCACTGACCAGCATATGCTGCTTTTCTTTTGATCTGCTATGCTGTTTGACCAGCATGACCGAGCTGGGTAACCAGCTAAACCAGCAGCAGCACTGTAGTTAAACCAGCATGGATAGTAAATATAATGGCAGTATTTAAACTGTTGACATGGAAATGAAATCTTGTGTTGCGTTGACTTTAAATATCTTCTTCCAATCTGTTTTTTTTTTTTATTATTTTTTTTTTTATTCCAAATTTAAGTACTTAACCCTTTTAAGTTATAAACAAATTTATTAGTGGTTTAATGTGAAATGGTTTGTGGTAGAGAGGCAGACTCTTTATAGGTGTCACTACATCTACAATACAAATGGAGCCATTTTATTTACTGACCAAAAGCACCAGTAAACCTACATGTGCCTTTAGAGTTTTATAGGCGTTTGTATGTGACGATGATGGTAAAGTAGTCAAAAATAGAAAGTAAAATAGAGTATTTGAAGTAATAGAAGTAAAATGGAAAATTCCTTGGGGATTATTTCACTTTACAACTTACATGTCCTACTCTGCCAGTAATATATTAAAATAAATATTTTTTTAGTTGTGTAATGTAACACAAAACTATTATAAAGCAATATGTCAGACATAAAGCACATCTGATCATGGCATGAGTTATTAGAGGCATTAGACACTTTAGAAATCTGCTTCACGAATACTGTAGCAATTTCTGACTCAGTAGATTTCACTAGAATAGTCAAGTTTATTTATATAGCGCTTTTTACCACGATGTTGTCTCAAAGCAGCTTTACAGAGTTTTAAAAACAGACAGTTACAACATCTATCCCCCAGTGAGCAAGCCAGAGACAACAGTGGCAAGGAAAAACTCCCACAGACTGGAGGAAGAAACCTTGGCAGGAAGACTCACGAGGGAAGACCCATCCCACTCTAGTCAAACAGTATTTACAGTTTAATAAACTAAATACCAAAGAAATCTGGATAGCAAAGCTTTAGAGGCTGCACAGGAAGAGGCAGTCTCTGACTGAGGCAGTCTATCAAGCGACTCTTAATTGCTTTGTCAACATACCATCCTTTAAATTTAGTAGAATTTCTGAAAAGTCGGCGGAGTTCCCCTTTATGTTTCTTTTGAACAGACCGTTGTACCAGGCGTTTGCTTGTGTGCGCTTCCGTTTAAGGTCCAGCAGGGGGCGCACAGTGTTAAGGCCGCTAGATGGCAGTAGATGCGTTATGTGTTTATTTACAACTAAAAAAAGGCAAAGAAACAAATCGGGCTCGGAGAGTTTCGTGATTATGGAAGGAACTTTTTTGAAAGTGTTCAGTCCGGGATTAATCCTAAACTCTTTAGCTGCTGGATAGCAGAGCTGCAGATTTCGAGCTCCGAAAGCGAGGAGTAGTTTATAAATTTACTAACGCGCCAGAAGAGATATATTGTTGCTGAAGAGGCTGCTGTAGTTCAGCTCTCGGTTTGATTCTGCAACTCTGTCTGTGTGTATTGTTGATAAAGTCTGCAGGACCATGAAGCACGTCTTGCTTTTCCTTCTTCAAGCTCTCCAGCTGCGAGCAGCCTGTTTCTATACCAACAGCGCTTCATCACTTCACAGACCGAACATAGTGATGGTGATGTCTGATGCATTTGTAAGTGTTTTGTCTGTGTGATAGAGTGTTTTATGATTAATGTTAAGATACAATCATGTCAAGTCATCTGGGTTGAGTAACCTAAACTCATAAAACTGCCTAGAATTCTATTTCCCCAATTGTCTACCTCAAAACAACACACTTAGGGTCTAAAATGTTCATAAGTTCTAAATAGTTTAGTCCTGGATATGTAAACTGACTCATTCAGAGTAGTTTGGTGTGAAATTGTTCATTACAGTGGAGTGAGATTTCTTTATAGCGCTGTTGGTGGGAACCAGGCCTCACACAAGTATAGTCAGTTTATTTACTACCCAAAACCAGGTGAGACACGTGTCTCCTGAGTTTGGATTTATGCTGATGTTGGTAAAATAGGCTTTCATCAGGGACTGTTTGGTATCACAATGCCCTGCATGCACCATAAATGGGTTGAAATAAATTGATTAAAATACAAAACAAAGCTTAAAAAGTGTGACACGTCAGGCAGCATAGATTAAACCATTTCATTAAACTCTTCAGACGTTCGGTTCCCATCAACACCACTGTGTACAAATTACTCGGCAAGTGTATGTAGAATGGAGCATTTAGTTTAAATCTCAAACATTAAATAATGTATAGGTCTTGAACAGTGGGTGGAGTTTCCCTTTAAAGTAAGGTAAGGCCAAAGACCCCACTAGAACTTTTAAACACATACAACATCTACTAGCATTAACTGTTATCATTTTTTTATTTATATTTTGGTCTAAATTAAAATACTCAGGCTCAAAGGTCAGAATGCATCATAACATTAAACACAGTACATGCTCAATAACTAAATGCTAATCAAAGTAACACTAAGGAAATTCTTAACAATACTGGCTATATATATATATATATATATATATATATATATATATATATATATATATATATATATATATATATATATATATACTATATATAAACTGAAAATAATAAATAATTTACCAACTCATGAATGTTATACATGTAACTCAAGTACATGTAATAAGTCACTGCTCACCTCTGCAGCTAAACTACTGTGAATTACCTTATTTTTCTGTAAGAGCTGAATATTTGCATAGTATTTTTATTCATGGAGTTTATTTATGTCTACTGCAGGATGGAAGATTAACCTTTGCTCCAGAGAATAAAGTTGTCCAGCTACCATTTATTAACTACATCAGGCAGATGGGCGCCGTCTTCCTTAACTCGTACACCAACTCTCCTATATGCTGTCCTTCAAGGGCAGGTACAGTGTGAAACACTATTAGAGCCACTCCTGCGCCAGCTGGTTTCTCAGACATTGAATATTTCTAGATTTGGAGTAAATGATTAAAATAACTTATTGGAAATTGTTTAAAATTCAGATTCTGATATTAACTAGAATTCTAGCTGTAGTTTGAGGCTTGTTCTACAGTAACAATGCAACAATACATTCATCTTGCTGCAATGTATTCCAGCTATGTGGAGTGGCCGTTTCGTTCACCTAACTGAGGCCTGGAACAACTACAAATGTCTTGGTCCCAATGCCACTACATGGATGGACCATCTAGAAAAGGCCGGGTATCACACCCACAGTATGGGGAAGTTAGACTACACATCAGGAAGCCACTCTGTCAGGTGACTGAAATGAATTCATAATAACTCATATACCAAGACCCTGAGCTTATTCTGACAAGGCTACTATGAGTCATATAAATAGTCCTTCTAATTACTGAAGCTACACTATGTAAGCATTAATAGCATAACAAATATAAAATCACAATGCTTGATGGCATTTTCTCAATACATTATGTGAATTAGGCAGAGATGTCAAGTAATGAAGTACAAATACTTTGTTACCATACTAACGTAGAAATGTTAGTTATTCATACTGGAGAATATTCTGGCTTGTTTTCATTTATACATTTACATTTACAGTTGCAATACATTTGCATTCCGGTAAAGGTTATTGATAACATGCCTTTGAAGGATGGACATACATGCGGCTGAAACAGAAAGCCTAGCGCATCCCAAATCTTTCAAAATTAACATTGTAATATAACATTGTAGTCATTATGGGGTTCTTGGGGAGGTGGGTTAGTGTGCTATAGAGTGTGCCCCTGTGGTGCTTTTGAACTTAATAGCATTTTTCCTTACATTACTTTTACTATTATACTTTAAGTAATTTTGAAAGCAGTACTTTTACACTTTTACTTGAGTAAAAATTTTGAGTTGATACCTCAACTTCCACAAAAGTATTTTTAAACCCTAGTATCTACACTTCTACCTGAGTCATGAATGTGAATACTTCTGACACCTTTGGAATTAGGTTTTTCTTAGTAAACAACCTGCAACAAACAAAATGTCTTATATAATAATAACTATACATTGAGGTACTTTCTGGAATTAAATACTTTGTTGTTGTTGGTTACATGCTCTCTTCAATTAGCCTTTTTATGCTATATGCAGTTGGAAAAATTCAGTACATTAAGCATCGGCTGACGAAGTGAGCTATTTTAGTACTTCACCTAAGAAGAAAAAGCACTGTGGCATAACTGATCACTATAACATACTGTCATATTTCATATCCCTAAATTATTGGCATCCAGCAATCGTGTGGAGGCGTGGACCAGAGAGGTGCCATTTCTTCTGAGACAGGAGGGCCGTCCAGTGACGGACTTGGTTGGTGATACTTCTACATTGAGGGTCATGTCCAAAGACTGGAACACCACAGACAGAGCCGTGCAGTGGATCAGGAAGAGTGCTACAGCTCTCACGCAGCCATTTGCCCTGTATCTCGGACTGAACCTACCCCACCCCTACCGCACAGAGGCCTTGGGCCCCACTGCTGGAGGCTCCACCTTCCGCACCTCTCCCTACTGGCTCAAGAAGGCAGGTTACTTCTCTCATAACACTGGGCCAGTGACGCCATCATGGACTCGAATATTTACTGCAGCTGATCAAAATGAGAGAACTAGTCGACGCTCATAACACACAGTAAAACAGTAAAATACTCCAGTCCTGGAGTCCAGCACAGTTTGGGTTCCTACTCAAACACACCTGATTTAACTCTGCAGCTAATTGCCAGGGATATTAGGTGTGATAAGAGTAGGCAAGACACCAGTCTGTACTAGACACTAGAACCACAGGACCTAAGTTTGCCACCCCTGATTTAGAGGGCAGTATAGGCTAAAATAAAGGGAATCAAGTCTAATACAACTTCTCCCTCTAACTTATCCCTGGTTGAAGGGGAACTCCACTAATTTTTAAGAAATAATTCAATGGCTATATGTAAAGTCATTGAGAATGGTTTGTTTTAAAATATTTATAGAGACGCTTATCAACAAATTTCTTTACAGTGATGATGATGGGAACCATGGGTCATGTTGGCCAATTTGCCCTACAGTGCCCTGCATGCACCTCTGCATGAATTAATTTTTATGTTTTAGGCCACATTTGTATCTCAAAATCAGATTCTCAGGCATAAGACAGCATATTTGCAACTGTTTTATATACAAAATATAAGGCAGCATTTAAACTCTTCAAACACATGCTTCACCATCACCAGTGTAAGCTGAGCTTTTCATATAAGACACCTGTTTGACTGTTTTAAGCATTTAATTAATCAGAGAATTTGCTAAATCAGTGGAATTTCCCTGCTTGATTTTTCATGTTCTTTATTTATTAGGTAGGTAGAGTGTAGGTGTACTGATTTAAGCGTGCTGTACATGTAGCCCTTTTTGAGAGTGTAGGAATATTTTATAAATAAAAGTAATGTTTCATATCTTTTTTCCTTTAAAGGTCTCTCTTGAGCTAGTGTCTGTGCCAAAATGGTTGCCTCTGTCAGAAATGCATCCTGTTGATTATTATTCTACCTCCACCAAAAACTGCAGTGGTGACTTTTCTGAACAGGAGATCAGAGACATCCGGGCTTTTTACTATGCTATGTGTGCTGAAACAGATGCCATGCTTGGTAAGCATGACACACGGGCACGTTTGTTGATTCAGTTCTAATTGTTACTGTAGGCTTTGTGCGTCATTTACAGTATATTTGACTGGATTCTGATGGAGTTGAACTCCACCTGTTTGTTACAGGTGAAGTGATTGCTGCTCTCAGAGATACAGGCTTATTGAATTCCACAGTACTGCTCTTCACTTCTGATCATGGGGATCTGGCTATGGAGCACAGGCAGTTCTATAAGATGTCGATGTTTGAGGGGAGCTCCCACGTACCTTTACTTATGATGGGGCCAGGGGTTAAGAGCGGCCTTGAGATCAGTTTACCGGTCTCACTTGTTGACCTTTATCCCTCAATGCTTGGTAAGTTGATTAATCGTCATAGTTATTTACAGAGGTGCCAGGCGTTTTTTTATTAAGGTCCTAGTAATACAGTAAATAAATGTAATATTAGAAGTTGAAATCTGACTTACAATTTGTATATAAGTAAAAATAAAACAAATATTTATCTAATTTAAATTTTAACTGGATATGTCATTTGAGGGTTAGAGGTACATGTACATGAAACTAAGTGCATATAATAAATATTCTGTATTAAACCTGCAGGTGTCTACTGCAGTCCACTAGCCTAAGCATGAAATTAATTTCTTTTACAAGAATTTGTGCTGGATGTTATTGGAATCCATGCTAGGAGAAACTATTTTAGCAGTCTTTACAAGGTTGCAAAACACAAATACACAGACTACAAGGGTGTTATTACTTACCAAACCTCTGCATGTCTATCTGCATAATAATCCCCTATATCATCTGTTTTTTCCAGATGTTGCTGGTGTTCAAATACCAGATGGCCTGAGTGGCCACTCTCTGATGCCTCTGGCTTCACAGACTCGTGAGCAGTCCACTCACCCTGGCTGGGTACTCAGTGAATATCACGGTTGCAATGCTAACGCCTCCACATATATGCTGAGAATGGGCCCATGGAAATACATCTCCTATTCAGATGGGTTGAGTGTCCCTCCACAACTCTTTGGTGAGCTACTGGTTCTGTTTATGATGCATTGTGTTGTATACAAAGGGAAAAGAATGAGGTTAAATAAAGTATATAAAGGTACCCAGCTCTGGACCCACAGTTTATTGATACCCTGCTCAAACACACCTTATTCCTTTGGCATTAGTGTATGTGTTTGGGCAGGAAAAACAAGACTGATTGGATGTAATTGGAAGCTTCTGCTGTAGACAGTGTAGATCAAACAGTAAGAATAACACCAAACATCATTTTTCCAAATCATATTGTGATTCATTTTCATTAGCAGCCTTTCACCAGATCAGTGGATTGTGTGGATTGAGTGCTATGGGTTGGTAGTCATTCAGGCAAGACACAGTAGGTTTCTTTGGCACAAGGATAACAGTAGTTGTGCTAAAGCACTCCAGGACAACTGCCTGGCTCAGAGAGGTGCTGATGTCAGAACATTCACAAGCTGGTCTGCACATCGTCTGAGCACTTCAGAAGGTTAACTCTAAGTAGCGTACTAACATCTGTTGTGAATAGACTAACTACTCGGCCATTGGGAGGAGTTTGCTGGTTGTTGTGTGCTTCAAACTGCACATAGAAATTATTCAGAGCATCTAGGAGCAGGGCATGTGTTGTTGATTTGTAGTCAACGATGGCCTGAATGCCCAGCCTCATACGCCATGTCTAGAAATGTTGGTTGTACTTTGCACCTCACGCAAAAAAAAATATTTTAAAGATTATTTTAAATGTTATATTAGGCTTTACAGAGTGAATCTCAACAGCGCAGGCTCATTATATTTTGGCATTTTGGTTATATTTTTTTTAAGTTTAACAATATTTTTTTCTTAATCTTGCTTGTGGTTTTGATAATGTAATTGTATGAATTAATTTATTTATAATAATTTACTTATTATATTTTATTTTAAACCTTTGGTGTAAAATAAACACCATATATACTTAAGAAATGCTAAAACAACACCTAACTGTATTACAACTACACTAATGCTCTGTTATCCCCACCCAATCAGATCTGTCCAAAGATACAGCCGAGCTGCACAATGTGGCCTCCCATCACCCCAGTCTGTGTCAGCAACTGGATAAGCTCCTGCGCTCTGTAGTTGACTACCCCACGGTCACCAAGGCTGTCCAGCTCTACAACAAGCAGCAGTTTCTGGCATGGAAGCAAAGCCTTGGGAACAATTACACACAGGTCATTGCCAACCTGCGCTGGCACATTGACTGGCAGAAAAATCCAGAGTATAATGAGAAAGCTATTGAGGCGTGGCTCACTGGTTTAGAATGACTAAATACTGCTGGGACCAACAAAAGAAAAAATGCCCTTGTTTGATCAAGTAATTGTAGTGTTTATTATAGCTTACCGGGTTTACACCACACATCCAATCCAATTAGACTGAAGAGCATGTGAGCATGTGAGCACGCTAGAAACTCACAATATAATGAAGGAAGTATAGTATAAATACAATTTTAAACAGCTATAATGAAATGTATTATATATGTGCCTGAAATAATATGTAAACATTCTAAACAAATATGTAAACAAAAAATATTTTTTTTACACCCCAGTCCAAACAGTCTATACAGTCTATATGCATGGAAACTATGCTGCAAAGCCTGTTTTGAATTCACTGATTCTGTGTGTCAATGGAGCACAAACTTATTTACATATATTCACATATTTGGCCTACAGCAGTTTAACCCAGCCAGACTGAGGTTCTAAAGGTTCCACCTCTTAGTGCTTCTCTAAATAAAATGCAATACAGGATAACCAGTAAGAACAGCCTGTTTCTTTCTAAGGAATAAAGAGAGGCTAAAAACTTGTCATGTTTGGTACATACAATCACACAAAGCTTTTAAGTGGCTCTCAAGGAGAAGAAATAGAATGAAACAAACAAGAATATGGGCCCTTTAACATGGCTATTTAGTTTTTACAAGTGTAATATTCGTCCTTATAAATTTATATTATATATGTGATTTTTATTTTATTAATTAACTTTCATTTTATTTAGTGATAAGGGCAAATAAGCCCATGAGCCTATGGCTGTGACTGTGATTCAGGCTTTTCCAGGGGTTTAACTTGTAGGGCCTCGAAGGTATGCAGGAGGCCTGTATTTTGAGAATTATACATTTGGCTAATCTGTAATCCATACTACTGGTTTCTTCCATTGACATCCTACCTTGCTAGCACATTCTCCAGCACTTAATTTCTGACATCTAAGTAAGAAAGAGGAATCTAAGTCTAAGTAATATGTAAAAATATGTAATATGTATGAAAATATGTAAGCAAATTTTAAAGCAAATATATACATGTGTGTGTGTGTGTATATATATATATATATATATATATATATATATATATATATATATATATATATATATATATATATGTGTGTGTTAGTGGCTAGGTTGAGGGGTCATCAAATAGGTTGTTGCATAGGACCCCAAAGGTCCAGAAACAGCTCTAGTTAGGGGCATCAGGCAATGTAGTTGTACCCTTAATCTATAATAGCTTTCTGTGAGAAACATCCTAGTCCTGGAGATCTACCACCCTGCAAAGTTTATCTCCACCCTGATTATTACACAGCTGATAGAGGTAATGAAGGCCTTTAGGGGCAGATGAATATTAGAGCCAGGTTTGTTGGATCAGAATTCTCTAGGGTTGGACAATTTGCTGGACCAGGAAGGGGCACCTCTATTTTAAAGACATTACATGCTTAGGCTGTCTGGTTCCTGTCACTACTGCCATAAACAATTCTTACTGTTGTCTTTTTCTGCATTTCATATCAAACCACTCTGAATGACTTGGTTAACCATGTACAAGACCTTTTACACTTTTGACGGTATGTGCTTATTCGTATTATTTTTTTTAACTTCCGAATATATATATATATGTTCAGATATAAACAGATTCATTCCGAGTGAACCTATAAGTGTCTCTTAAGTTTCCACATTTGATTTTAATTGCGGTAAAATAGTCATAAATCACAACTCCCTGTACAAAAACACTTCACAAAACTATCATACAACAGATGTTTTTTTAACACCAGGCAGCATACTCATAACCATTTGGTGTAATAACTTTCAGATGCATTCAACTGTTCAGACGTCTGGTCCGTATCACCAGCACTGTGAACTTTGCTGACTTGGCATGTTTCTCTAGAACTGATGATTTCACCACCAACCACTCTGAATGGCCTTGTTTACAGGCCAACTATTTCATTATGTAGAATTTTTTTTGTACGTTTGGTGGAGTGTCCCTTTAATGTTTTGGTCGGTTGCGCGCAGTACCCTGCACAGCCGAAAGGGGGCGGCAAGCAAATCAAAACTTTTTCCTCGTGAGCTGGGATAAACATCAACGCACCTAGTCGGATTTGTAAAACTCGGACGCAAGTATACGCAGACGGAGTCGGATGGAAGTCCACAGCGGGCAAACCTTTATCTGTGACATGTTTCTAAAGACTCCTTGTTTGGAACCGTCGACGTTTTGCCTGCTGTCGTGTATTTGCCATTCAGCCTCGGCGAGCGACCCGACAGGACTCTGAGCTCTGAGGAGAAGGAAATATTTCCAAGTCGGATTGGATTTGCCGTTTTCGGCTGCGTTAAACCGCCATAAAGCTGTCGGTTATATTTCAGGAGCTTTACTGTGTTTGTTGTCATTTCGTTGAGGTAGCATTTCGCTAACGTTAACCTAACTCGCTCTTGACGCAGCGGGAATCATCGCGGCTACGTGTTTGGATATCGTTTCGAAAGTTTCCTGAAAACATTCCCAAAGGCTAACGTAGGTTGCTAGCGTACGGAAAGGTCTGTCAGCCCTCGTTAACAACCCCTAAAGTCTCGTTTTGACTCATGTCGGATCAGAGTTCGACTCCTTCTAGCTCGGACGAGGATGTGGATCCTGAATCGGAGCAAACGGATGAGCTCGGTGGGACCCTCAGCAAGGTAGGTAGCTTGTTTGCTTGCTAGCTGGGTTAGCGTAAATAAACGTCAACGTTACACCGCATTTCTAGCTTCCCAAAACAGCTAACTAAAGAAAAAAACTTGGTGTGACCTTTATGTTCTCCTACGTTACGAAACTGGACTTTGCTTCCTATTCGCCAGTTTGTTGTTGGACTTTTCCCGTTCCACCTTAAATGGTGCAGCAGTTGCATTAGGGCGCCTGAGGCACATTTAAGGTGGAACGGGAAAAGTCCAACAACGAGCTTCCTTCATTATATTGTGATTTTCTAGCGTGCTCACATGCTCTTCAGTCTAATAACTTTGCCTTTTCACCCACATGAAGACTCTCAAGGTCTGAAGAAAACATCTCATGGTCCGTAACCATAAGCTCAGTGTATGAGATGTTCTCCATACCATGCTGTTGTTTCTAGTGGTGCATCCTCCCAGTGCAAAGCTGACCCCAGTCTACCTGGTGCTTTACTTGCAGTGGACCAACTACATCCACGGGTGGCAGGACCGCTGGGTAGTGCTGAAGAACAACACCCTGAGCTACTACAAGTCAGAAGACGAGAGGGAGTATGGCTGCAGGGGGTCTCTGTGTCTCAGCAAGGCGGTCATCACAGTAAGGCTGCATCTTTGTAATTGATTTTTTTAAAAACATTGATTAAGTTGGTTATGTCACCCAAAAAAAAGAAAAAGAAAAAAAAAAAAAAAAATATATATATATATATATATATATATATATATAATAACCATGTACCTCCGTTTATGTTGGTTCTTATTTTTCTATGTCGTTTTAAGTTTTGGGGGATAAAATCTGGTTCTATTAACTTACATTAAAGGTAAAGCAAGTTCTTGTCCTCTTCTGTGAACGTACTGTTTTAGACATACTTGTTTTTCTGTAGACAATGACGATATATGCACTTTGATACTTAGTTTTTAAGATTTAATATATTGGATATGGCAATATAGAACGTGCTGTGCCACATACAAAAACTATAATTATAATAATAGCTCTAGCTACAATCCTATTAAGTACTTAAGTACTTAAATACTGACAATATACTAGGTTTTTTTTTTTTACCACACCTAGTATCAGGACACATTTAAGTTTGTTTGTATAGCTGCTGTTAGAACTGACCTCAGCTTGATGAAATATTAATTTAACAGGTGAAGGAAAAAACATGTTATTTTTAATATACATCAATGAAATTAGACTTAATTTGGGGCCATTTCCTTTGTTCCAGTTGCAATGAAATTTACACAAATTACATCAAAAACAGAAAACAGTTAAGGTTTTGTTCAGACAGAAGCAATATAAAGTAATATAGATAATGTTTTTTTACAGGCTAGTTTTGTCTCACTAGTTACTGTCTGGATTGTTACAGTTCAAACTCTTATTTCAAGGAATCAGGGAGTGTGTGATGTGTAATAACTTTCTGTGAGAGACACCTTTTAGATGCACACTTGGTTCTTAACACTTCCACTGTGTAAAATTCAGACACTTCTCTTCTTGGTGCACATCGCTCCAAGCTGATCTGAATGACTTTGTTTACGTATAGAGCCGGTCTTGACCTCTCTGGTGCCCTAGGCAAAATTCTACAAAGGGGCCCTCCTACCCGACCCATGAGCCATGTAAACTATATGCAATTGCCATACAGTCACACCCGACACCCCAATGCTCCCAGTACAGTCCTCCCTCCTTTAAAGCAGTTTGCTCCATCTGTCGCTCTAGGAATAAGTAGACCTGCGCAGTACAGGATGAGGTTTAAACAAGTAATATTTATTAATCTACTGATTTATTTAAGCTACTGACGAACTATAAATAATAGATAATACTGTTATTAATTTTCAGCTGCATCAGATAAATTCAATCAATACTTGATTGTTATTATTTACTGACAGATATGCATCCGTATTGCGCAGTATGTCCAGCTATTCAACATTTTAAGGTTTAGGTCAGTAGTCGGTGTCAATTCATTGCTAAACTAAGCCTTCACTGAGAGACTAGATCATCTGATGTGAAATTATGTGCACTTATAAGAAATCTGCCATCCTGTATTTTCTAGACTGGTCTCTGTAGAGGATACCGACACAAAGCGCCAGTTTTATTATATGCACACGCATATGAACACCTTCACACGTGACATGGTTTATCTCTTCCGGGCTGCAGTTTGTAAACACTGCCCGTTAATGTTCACCAAACGTAGCACATTAACTTTTATTTGTTGAATGTTGCTGTTATTTGTTGAGACTTGGGCTGCTTTCACACAGCAGGTAATAGTGGCCCAAATGCGATTTTCTCATCCAGTCCAATCTTCTTGTTAGGCTGTTCACAATATCTTTTCAATGTGACCCATATCTGACATTAGTCTGAACAGACCACGCTCTTATGAACAATGCTTCATGTGGCAAGCTCACCCAGCGGCAAACAGTCATGAATGTCAATTGACGCAGGTCCACTACCGGAGGTCTTATCTTCGCCAGCATCACAGGAGCGTTCATGAAGTTCCAATGTCTGGCTGCTGGGCTTATTACCCAGAATGCATTCATGCTTCTTGTCAAAAGAGCATGTTATTCAGGCGCAACCACTTCTTTGGTTCACGTCCTTAGTTCCTTATACTTGATACTGGAGCCTCGTTCTCTTATGACCGAGTCTGTGAAGGAAACTGTGACGAATGTTACGTTGAATTGAATACATTCCGATCTGGCATATAGGAAAGGGTCTTAAATTTACTTTGTCCTCTCATTAAACTTGTAAACTCTAAGGAACTTCAACACAAAGGGGGGTGGGGGCGTGGGCCCTTACGTAGTGTGTAGGGCCCTCTGCTGTGTGCGGAGTGAGCATATAGGCCATCCGGCTCCGTTTACATGTCACGATTTGAATGTCTAGATATCTAAAAAATGTAAATAAACTGTGAAATGTTGCTTTAAAAATTACACCAAAGGGAATGTTTAACCCATACAGACAGGAGCCACACAGAAAGAAAACAGAACTTTGTTTTGTTTTATGTATCTGAAGCATCGAGCAGATGACACACATTGCAGTCGCCATAGTTTTTGTTGTTCTTACTCAAAGAGTAAAAGAAATATGTGGCTGCTCTAGTACATAACAGGATGTTTGATTTGGGACATTGACATCAAATAAACAACAATGCATGTGATATCATTTGAATGGCTGCGGGAACTGCCCACTAATCCACATTTTGTTTAATAATGTGTGATTGGTTTATACACAGGCTTGGCACTGTAGAGGAACTATATCTCAATGGTTTCGCGGTTGGAGCTTTTATCTACTAGTTGTGCTCTGAGTTTGTTTGGTCTTTCTGATGTTTCTTGTATAGAGTCAACCTAAAGCAGAACCTTTTTATGAGTGTGTGTGTGTGTGTTGCGTTAGCACACTGAATTTAATGTCCACAGCGAGCACACGTACTCGTTTGACCTGTTACTTTCAGCTTATTTGAACCATACGAGTGAAAGATAGATAGAGAGAGGAGAGCAGGCTTGAATGGAGGGAGTGTACCCAGTCTTGTTTGAACAAGCACAGCTTGCTGCCTCTCAGTAAATCCTCAGAAACGTTGAGTCGATACGCTGCTCTTTTGTCGTGTTGCCTGAACTATGCGGAAATAGTCACTGAATCAAAAAAGACGCGGAGCAGAATTTGTTACGGCTTCTCGAAGACGGAAGCTGCACGTTTCGCCTGCTTTACTTCTGTTCGCACAGAGCAGATAAGCCCCATAACATTAGTTATGATACATTTCTACCAGTTGCATCCCATTTGGTTTAGATGGTCAACAGTACAGCACATTTAAGCCTTTCAGCTGGTAGGTTTACTGAGATACATCTGTTATTGACGTTCAGGTAGATTAGGGCTGTTATGATCATTTAAAGGGCCTATATCATGCAGACCTGCGTTTTCTTTGCCTCTTTTTAAAAATAGAGTATGTTTAGTATTTGAATGCTCCTAAAGTGCCATAAAATGTGTTTATTCAGCGTTTTAAGTTGTTCTCTGACGTCTACACAGAAGGAATGTGACTGGTTAGGGTAGAAAAATGCTGTTTTACAGGCACATTTACACCCTGTGATTTGACCCAGTTTGATCTGCTATGGTACCTTTTACACTATCTAAATGAATGATTAACTTCATACACTTCGAGTATAGACACTAAGGTGCAAAGTTGTCCCATTTTAATTGTATTTTTTTTAATGTCAATTTTTTAAACATATTTACATATGAGTTCAGTGCTGCACTTAACACTAATATATATTGTCGCTGTCCAATGAAAAACATGTATCTCCACTTATGTCGATTTCTATTTTTCTATGTGAATTCAATGCAGCAGCTGCTGTTTACATAGTGGGACATTTCATGATAAATGCTTGGAAAAAAATCTGGTTTCATGGACTATTGAAAGTGAAGACAGTTTTTGGCTTCTCCTGTAAAGTTGCCTGGTTTTCATTGGACAGCGATGATATATACTTGCCAGAATGAAAATCCTCATTATAATCTTTCCAAATTATGTTTAGAGAACACACACGTGTTTTAGCAGTCCAGACCCAAAAAATGTATTTATGTATTTATTTTATTTTATTTTATTTTATTTTATTTTATTTTATTTTATTTTATTTTATTACATTTCTTGGTCTGGGCTGCTTTTTGAATGAAGCACAAAATATCATAATATATTTTAAGTAGTAAGTCTTGTAAAAATACATTTTTACTGTCTTTGTTGCAATAAAGCACACCAGCAATGTAAGTGGATTTCAGGGAAATAATACTTACTATACTTTGGGTATTTTGTAATCAGTAAATTGACAGCGATGATATAGCAGCCTGATAGACACACCTTTAGGCATCTTTGTCACATTGTGTTATTGTTTGTTTGTTTTTACTGATGCCTATTTAATGGTCTTTGTAACTTTAATCTGTTATTTTTATTCAGAATTTTTGAAATGCTACACATTTTAATACTCCTTGTTTAATTGATATTGCATTTTTTTTCTTTCTTTTTATCTAACAACTGACAGATTACTCAGTGATGTATGTAATTGGTAGAGATGGCCTTAGGTTATAGTTTAACTGACATTTAGATAGAACTGAAGTGTAACACACGCTCTTGCACAATAGTATGCATATGTTTTAGTAGCTTCAACTTCAGCAAGGTCATTTTCTAACAAACGGGTGATTGTCTCCGCTGAAAGGGCCCACAGTGAACGTATCCACTGTGCTCGCATTGTTCTGTCTTAGAATTATCTTCATCAGTGTAGCAGACCAGAACAGAAAGAACAGCACAGCATGCAAGCGCTGCAGGAAAAAGCTGAGTGAGCTGAAATGTGAAGTTTTATTGAGGCTGTGAGGTCATTCGCCTGCAGCTCAGATCAGAATAAAGAAAGAAAGACTGGCAATGAAGGCGGTCAGATGCCAAGAACAATCAGTGTAGGAGAATTTGGTCAAGGCTTTTAGTGTTATGGGCAAGCTAGTTATTTATACAGGGCAATCTGTGAACAACACTACAGTGACAGTTTTTTTTTTGCTGTTATGCCACTGTACAGTGGCACAGTGCATATGGAACACAGCCGCAGCTGAGGTTAAAGTGCTCAATGATAAAGAGATGGAGTAATATATAAGCAGGTAGATGGCTAGATTAAGAAGAGAGTGCATATCCAAAGAATGCATGCATTACAGAAGGCTTTGCCGTTTGTTCTGGGCCAGTGCATAATTTGGATATATGTGTCAATATCAATGTTTTTCATTTTTTTAAAGAGCAATTTGTATGACTGAATTTATACTCCAAACAAATAAGGGGCAACAAATCACCAGACAGTAAGAACTGAGGACATGCACAGTCTCTTCAAGTTCAGCATCAGCTTAATTCCTTTACTCTCAGTCAGAGTCTCCAGTGGTAGAAGGTAACACCAGTGTTAACCCTTGTTTTGCTTGTATTTATGTTGCTTCTTTTTTTCTGCTGCTGAACGTGGTTTCTTGCCAGAAGCAAAGGGCAGTGGGCAGTGCTACTACTTCATCCTTTTATGTTGTTCTGATGGCAGGCTCATCTCTACAGTGCCTCACCGCTGCCTCTTGAGTCACAGTGTGTTATTATGAGACAGGACAGGCTGGGTCTAGCTGCTTACCAAGCTAACTTCAGTAGATATCACTGTTGCTTGTTTTCGTTTTGTTTGTTTTATCTAGAAAAGGTGGTGTTAGAAAAAATTGATGCTATGATATAGAATATCAGAATATTATGTGGTGGAGATTTTATATATGAATGTTTTGCAGTTGTTTTGTTGTTTTCTAAAAGCATTTCATGTATGTGGTATTGGATGAATTAGAGAAAACAGTGAAAAGTGTTTCCTCAACCCTGTTCTCTGCAGTGGTCAGATGACTATTTGCCACCTCAACTATGCAGGGGTCCTGGAGATCACGAGAGTATCGCATGCTGAGTGCATGGTCAAAACGTGATTTGATAAAGTGGGTCACAGATTAAGCAGGCTTTGTGGGGAAAACTATACAATAGTGAAACAGTCATCGATTAATTGAGCGTGAGCTGATGTGCGTTTGTAGTTCTCCCGCTGTAGAGAATAAAATCATAGTCTTCATTCCTAAGGTGTTTGGTTTTATGATTTATTCAGTATTTAAAAATACTCCAAGAAATTATGTTTTGTGATACTGTATAGATTCTCAAAAAGACAATATTGATTTTTAATGCAGATGTTCATGATAGATGGTGGATTGTGTTGTGTTGTGTTGTGCTGTGTTGTGTTTAAACTCCTGTATTGAATCTTTCTTGATCCATGAGACTCTTCCTTTCTTAACAGGCAGAGTCAGGACGCACTGCTAACATTAACAACAGCAAACCTGTGACTGATGGTATATTATTTATACTGTAGGCCAGTGGTATTTAATTAGAATTCAGTAAGGTCCAGTAAGAGTAGATTTCCTCAGGCCTGGACCGTCATCATTTCTAACTTGTGTTATGATTCAGTGTATCCTGTAAACTAAAGTAACCTAGTATCAGCAACTGAAAGACCAACACATCACACATACCATTCAGTATATTTCAGTATATTTCAGTATATTTACTGTGCTGAACTGAATTAATTATTTATAAAGCTCCAAATTAATTTTTTGTCCTTGCTTCAAGTAAAAACAAGGGCTACATTTAAAAAATACAGAATGCTTTTTAAAGAAAGGCATCTTAACTTGTTTATTTATAGAGACAGTAAATAAAATGTGCATCATCTTCCTAACTCAGCTTCACAGATTGACATGTTGGTATTACACACGAGCGAGTCCATTCCTGGTTTAACAGTTTTCTCTGTTCACTTTTCCGTTTTTAGAGCATGTTATTCTTTCTGACTCACTTTAGTCTCCGGCTGCTGCTCCTTGCTTCGTACCTCGCCTGTGTGCGCGTCGCATGCCACAATCTGCACAGATCTGATTGACTGAGGAGCCTTTGGTGATCTTACAGCCCATGCAATTGGTCTCTGAGTTCACTGCGCCGTAAAGCCTGTATACCGTAAAGACAAGAAAAGCTCCGCCGCTTAAAATAAACACAGTCAAAATTAAATAATTCTCAGTAGTTTGGGTCCGCATTGGACAGTGTCCGCCTATCAGTGACCCCTGCTGTATACTGTTATAAAAATCGCCATAAATCACTTTGCTTACAGTATCGCAATATATTACTAACATTAAATCATAGCTCCTGTATTATAATGTATATTGAATCACCATAATAAAAAAAACAAACCCCTGAATAGATCTAAAGGATGCTATAAGAAGTTGATTGCTTGTCTAGAGAGAAAGAGAGCTCTCATTGATTTCCTCACTGATAAAGATTTATTTAACGGTAGGGTAGTAATACTGGACTACCACTGATACTGTATTAGCAGTAAGCCTTAATGATTTGATCAACTGATAAATAAACAGGGAAAAAAACTAAGTTTGGACAGCAGTCTAACCGTAACAGTACCTTTATAGTTAAGGTTTTCTTTTGAGAGTGCATGTTCGCTGGACAGTCTGCAACAAGACATCATGGATTGTCCAATAGGAAGGAATGTGTGCTTATTAGAGAGGTTTGGGTGGTTTATGTTGTCTTGTTAAAGGAGAAATCATCTTGTGAAATATCGTCCTGGTGGGACTGGAGTTGTGAAATTTCGGTTAAGCAGATATAGTCTGAACTTGCACGCTGAGCCTAGACAGTAGATGATGAATGAGCTCTAACATCATCTACTATAACTGACTCCTTTTAAGGCTTTAACTCTTAGGCTGTTAAAAAGGATGTTTGAGGCTTAAGTCTATTAATTCACGTATATGATGTGTAATCTGTTGTTTTCTATCGTTTTCCACAGCCCCATGAGTTTGACGAATGCCGCTTTGATGTCAGTGTGAATGACAGCGTTTGGTACCTGAGGGCTGAAGATCCTGACCTCCGGCAGCGATGGATTGATACCATTGAGCTTCACAAGGTAAAAGTCTAATGCAAGTGTGTCCTGCAGTGTTTTGGTTGGTCTGTCTTCAGATCTGTCTTGGTCTGTGTTTGGGTGGAAGAACCTGATTCTACATTATTCAGAGCAAATGATCGTTGAACCTGAAAGTGTATTTATTGGTATTTTCAAAGTCTGTGATCCTTTATCAAATGCAATAGGAACTAATTTAAGCATTAATTATAGGCTAAAAAAACGTCAGGTAATTACGCATTCTCTAAACGTAATTTGGAAAGATTATAAGGAGGATTTTCATTCTGGCAAAGAATTCTGGGTAATATTGAAACTAAAATTTAGTGCCTGAGATCTGCTCTCTTGTGGAGACTTGAAAGGCTTGTCCAGATTTGTTAGTATTTGTGACAGTATTTTTGTTTCCTTGCAAGTAAATGTGTAGAACCACTGGACGTTAACAGTCTTGCATGCCATCTGTGCAGAATATGGCTATTAATATAAACTTAAAAATAATAATAAACAAGTAATCTAGCCCTGATGGTATTAATGTTGGGATTGTATTACTATCAAGAAAAATGCAAGCTCGAAAGTAACTGAACTGGATCAGAGTTATATTATTTATTAAAAGTAGTAAACATTTGCACTGGTCAATTATATCAACAAAGCAATTAGCCAAAATTATAGGAACAAGCATGTGTTGGTACCAAAACCTAGTCAGGTGTTGCTTTAAAAAAAGGAAATATTTCTAAATGTATTTAATAAATAAAGGTTACGACTCCATTGCAGTGGTTACAAATAACAAAGTATTACAAAATATTAAATGTGCTGTGTTCAAGTAAACATGTTTCTTAAAAAGGGGGAAAAGTCCCAGACAAGAGCCATAGGGTGTGTCTCAAAACCTAGTAAGCTGTCCAAGTAGGCACTGATTACATAGGCAGCTGTTTAAGTAGCAGCGTTCTGTCTGACATCTCTCCCCATAAAACAGATTACTGAGCAGCTCTAGTTAGAGAGCAACTGCGTCACGGCCTGTTCCCGCCCACTGCACGCGACCCGCTTTTCGGGTAGTTGCTAAGCTACTAACCGGCTATCCAAAACAATAACCCAAGGCTTACAAATCCACTAGCATAAATGCTAATAGCTCGACTATAAAACGGCAAAATGGTCAACAACTCGTTGCAAAGTTGCAAATAAAATACTGGTTTGTGTGATTTTGTGACCAGAAACACATTTAAACACCAGAGAATATCAGAATAACTTGCATTCGAAGATGACTTCTCCGCTAGTAGCGCCGCTTTTGTCCGCCATGTTGGGAAAAGTTCAGCCTTCGTTGCGTCATGGGATTGCCTTAGCCGCTGAGGATGCGTTCGATGCTTCCTTAAAATCGGTGCAAAATAAGGTGCTTTAGTAGACAGCATGTTTAAGGTAACTAAGAATTGGAACAGCCTACATACTATGCGCACATACTATGACGCAAAATGCTGTTTATGTAGGCCAGTGTTAAAGGAGCTATAGAGATATGTGAAGATCTGCTCATATCTGTGGAAATGTTAAATATCCTGTTATAAACAGTATATTGCAGGATGATATGAGCATTTGTAAAAATTGACCTTTGTACAGTTATGTTGTAGCGTTGCGTTACAGAAGGAGTTTTACTGTAATACAGACTGATATTGAGTGGTTAAGCGCATGAAGATCTTCTACCAGACCTTATCTTGTGCTGCATAAAGTCTTGAGGCAAGAGTAGTGAGGGAGTGTCTCCAGGAATGTAGCCGTTGTTATCCTACTCACTTTGGGAACGGGGCTAATCTCTGGAAAGGCGTGTGAGGCTGTGGTTTCAACACACAGCTGCGCACATGTTTGGCTCCAACATTTATGTGACTGTGGGTGTGTTTGTGAGCACTTGAGCATGTGAGTGCTCATGAGTGTGTTTGGGATAGTGGGAGACTTGGATTTGTGTTTTGCTAATAAAAACCACATGCTGTCTGTTATAATCTCCAAGCCTTTTTCTGGCATAGGAAGGGCGAGTCTTGACTAAATAGTATTGCAGTTAGAATGAAATATAGTTCAGCGTAGCGGTCTCTAAAGGAGTATTTAGAAATGATCTCAGTTGCCAAGTTTGGCATAAATTATAAGTTTGTATGTTTGTTATAAGGCAGTTTTAAGGTGAGACCTTACAGGTCAATAAAGATGATATCATACAGACATAAATCTCTACCAGTGGACTTTTTTTTTTTTTTTTTTTTTTAAAGTGTCTTTGTGTTGGAAGTTTTTGCAAAAATAAAATGCATGCAGATGTACAAACAAGACAAGACAATACTTATATTTGTTTTTAAAAAAACATATTTAAAGTGATTGAATTCAATTAAAATGTGAATAGACACACTCCAGAGAAAAGATTTTATAGGACTGATTGTGAATGTTGTGTGGTTGAATCAAGAAAACAATACCACTGTTGCTGTAAAATAACTTTAAGGTGATTTTGTGGTACAAATAAATAAATATTAAGAAATCCTTCTGTGATATACTACAGAATATGGTTAGTAATGTCCATGCAAAATTCCATGAGTGTAAACTGCTCTACAGACTGTGAGTCTTGGTTCTGAATGTAAAGAAAAGCTAGTTTGGCTATTGTTTTATTTTGGTTTTATTTTTATTTTTATTTTTTTTAAGAATAGGCCTTAAAATCTTATAGCCTAGTAAGTTGTCAGATTGCATGCACCTTCTGTGTGAATGCTCTTATTGATACAAATAAATTAGAATGTGTATTTAGATTCTATAGGAAAGATGGTTGTGCCAAGTGTAGGTGGAGCTAAGCCTTCATTGAACGTTATTGAAGTTGCTATCTGTTGGACAATACAGGGCATGAGGGGATGACAATTGTCTGAGCAAGCTGATATAAATAGATTTCTGTTAAAAAGGTAACTGTTTAAGAGAAAACATGTTACAGATGCAGTTTATCCCAAAATCAAAAAAAAAAAGATAAAAAGATGCTCGTGGTGTTGAATTATGAGGACACTGAGTGAAGTGTCATCAGCAAAGATCACTCTGGCAGGAAGCCAATGTGCTTTTTGTCTGCTGGTTAAAGTGTGTGTGTGTGTGTGTGTGTGTGTGTGTGTGTGTGTGTGTGTGAGTGAGAGACAGAATGATTTGACAGCAGACATGTTGTTCCCTAAGAAACCTACCAGTGAGCAGCGCCACCAGCTGGTGGTTTGTGGTTCTTTTTTTGTAAAAGTGCTGATCAAACAAGAACTGTTGCCTTTTTAAAGGCCGGGCAAAGATAATGCATCCGTAAAAACAAAACCAAACTGTTTCAAATTCCAACATACCTTTCTGATAAGGATATACTGTAAGCCGTGGTAAGGCCACTGTGAGAATTTCAAATATGTGTAATTATGAAGGGGAATTTTTTTTTTCCGTGACAGGCATAGTTGTTTTATTACTCAGACAGTAACTGGTCGATAAAATGTTAAATTAACCTAGGTAGGGCTGTGACACTAACCACATTTTCGCAATACTCTACTGCATACCATTTTGTGTGTGTGTGTGTGTGTTTAATAATGTGTCTTTTAATGTATGTGTTTACTTTATTGTTGTGTTGTTGTATTTTATTTCATTTTCGCAATACTTCGCTTTTTTACCACAGTGAGAAAAATCACTGCTGAAGTAATACGTAGATGCATTTAATTAATGTTCACTCTCCAGCAAAGGGAAAAATACATGATAACATGTGGTATTTAATTAGAATTCAGTAAGGTCCAGTGAGAGGAAATTTTCTCAGGCCAAGTATGATTCAGTGGCGTATCCTGTTTACTGAAGTAGATTAGTATCAGCATCTTATACCATCAGCAACTAATTTATAATAAATGTTTTTTACTCCCTTGAAGTAAAAACAAGGGCTACATTTAAAAAAAAACAGAATGCTTTAAAAAAAAGTGCATCTTAAAGTGTTTATTTATACAAACAGTAAATAAAGTAAATTTATTTATACAAACAGTAAATAACAGCTTGACCTGTTGTTTTGGAGCCGCCTGTGGGGAAAAATAAACTCGGTCCATTCCCGGTTAAAACAGTCGGGGTTCGCCGCCAACTTTCCTTGTTTGGAGAACGTTATTATTTCTCCGCCTTGCTTCACTTTCTTTATCCTGCTTCTCGCTTCGTACCTTGCCTGTGTGCGTGCCGCACTCCCGAATATGCACAGATCTGATTGGCTGATGAGCGCCTTTGGTGATCTTACAGCGCGCACGATTGGTCTGTGAGTTTACTGCTCCGCAAAGCCCGTATACCGTAAAGACAAGAAAAGTTCTGCTGCATAAAATAGTTTTAATGTTTAATAATAATAAAAATAATAATAATCATTAAATTGCTCTTAATAGTTTATCGGTTTGGGTCCGCATTGGACAACGTCTGGGTCCGGACCCTGACCGCGGTCAACCTATTAGTGACCTCTAGAGCTAGAGCATCACAACCCTTAAACCAGCAATGTATGAATGTGTGTGAATCCTTACCAAAAATTTTGATGTTTTTATGTCTTTATGTCTCCTAGTTATTCTGTCTAAGGTTGCTGCTCAGCGAGCTGCTATTGAATGGTTTCTCACATTAATGTTGAGCTGTCGTACTCTCTGTGTGTTTCAGCTCAGAATGATACGTACTGTTAAATAACTGATGATTTAAGAATGGTTACTGCATGTCAGCACATAATCTCCATGCACTGGCTGCTGCTGGTAATGGCAGATGGCCAGTAAAATAAAATAATAGAGAAGCAAATCCCTTACTTTCAGCAAATGGGCCGTGAGACAAGCTGCATCACTGACCTCATTGTATTCATATTGAGAAAGCAATTATAAAGGATGTACAAAGTAAGCTTTATTATTGTTGCTTTCTGTGTGATACACATAGATATTAAGTAGGGGTGTGTACTTAGGGCTATGTATTGGCAAGAACTTGGCGATACAATATTTATCATGATACAGCGGTCACAATTCAGTATATTGCGATATTGCAAGCAAAGTGATATATTGCGATTTTTCAAATCCTACTATTAAAACACGCCACTATATGAACAGGTTTGTCAATGCTTACAATAGCATTGCGCCCTTGTGCTACTTGTTAATGTTGGAGTGGAGCTGGAAATTGAGTACAACCCTGCCATCTAGTGGTCAGAGGTTTAAACACAACACAATGATTTGCTGTCTGCCAGGAATCTGTCTGTCGATACTTTGTTTTTGAGAATCGACACAGTATCACAAAACATATTATCCCGATACTCAATATTTTCTTACACCCCTATGTGTAGCAGTGCATTGTGAAATTGTGTCTGCAAAGTTATAAAGCCCACAGTATACGCCAGAGGGAGAAACTCTCTCCCACAGAGCCCACTCCTCAGCTGCCTGTAACACCTAAATAGAATTTCAGCCCTTCTCTCTCTGTTACGAGGTGATGTCATCTTGTGATGCGTTCCTTATTGGCCGCCTATACAGGTGGAGGCGGTTGACTAGTCAGAACAGAGTGGCTGAGCTGACTATCACTGCACTCTGTGTTCAGCGGGAGGGGGGTCTTAAACACAGAGGCAAATGGGTTTCAGAGGGTGAGTAGAGAATGGACAGTATGAGAAAATATTTTGTTTTGCAACACTGACGCACGTGACTCTGTTCTAGTCGCCAAAAAAAAAGATCAACTTCGAAAATGAGCATAGTCGATTATCTTTAACATGTTAACAAATACTACATTTTTAGTTGTACCTTGTTTCGCTCCAGTTATACTAATTATGACACGTTATTGTCTATCAGTGTCTACCAGATTACCTTTTTTGTACTCAACATCTCAGATGATTGTGGCTTTGCCCTTTTTCTCCAGCCCTGTGTTTTCCTCTCCATTCTTTTGCTTGTAATACTCGCTCTTTATCACTTCTTCCCTCGTGTGGTTCAAGTGTCCACTTGACTCTGCAGCGAATGGCTTTTAAAAGTAAAAACATTATGTAAAGCAGAGCTTTTCTAAACAAAAGTTCATTCTGAAGTGGATGCTGCCCTGCAGGTCCGTATTGTTTGCCTGTAGGCTTGAATTGTAGTACTGAAAGGTTTGCGTGTGGGCGATTCAGTCAGGAGAGGGTGGGCTTCTCTCTCTCTCTTGCTCTCTGGCTAGTGCTTAGCATCCCACATGAATAATGCATGCTCATGTTGCTTCTGCAGAGGTACATGCAGTTTTTCGCTTCAAGCAAGTGAACTCCTGGTCAGGAAGAAAAAGGAGTGGTCCTGCTTTGGATGCGCCCTGTGGTAGCCCCCCACCTATCTCCCCCTATTGTATATTTTTGGTACAGTCCACAGCAGATTCTTTTGCTGTGGTCCATGCATCTGCCTGCTTAGAGGTAATGTGAAAAAGCCGGGAAGAAAGAAAGGAGCACACAGATCCTCCCGAGCACTGAGGAGCATTGACACTTGCCTGACACACACTCGGTCTCTCTCTCTCTCTCTCTCTCTCTCTCTCTCTCTCTCTCTCTCTCTCTCTCCACGCATACACTCCTTTTCGTCTTCTCTCAGCCGCTGCGGGGATGGACGTCGCTCATCGATTGAAACGAGAGGTTCCTGGATGCTGTAATATGCAGCTGTGTGTGTGTACAGAGGTAGAGTGAATGTGTATCCATCATTTAAAGCATAAAGCTCTCTCTCTCTCTCTCTCTCGTCTCAATCTGTTCTTTTTCTCCCTCTCTCTATCTCTCTCTCTCTTACTATCTCTCTTTCTCTTTCCTTATCTATATATCTCTATCCCACCCCTTTCACTGTCTGTATTCTTTTCTCTCTTTCTTTCTCCCTCTTTCTCTTTTTTCCTCATCTTTATCCTTCTGTCTCAGTCTCTCTCATTTTTCTCTCTTAAGTGTGTCTATCATTAAAGCATCATTCCTTTTCTTTCTATGTGTCTCACTCTCTCTCATCCTGTCTCTTTCACCTTTCTCATCCTTCTTTCCCTTCTCTCTCTCTCTCTCAAGCAACCGTCCCACTCCCTCATCGTGCTTCACAGACCCACCCATAAAGCTCCCCCTGCTCGTAGTGTGCCATATGAAGCCACACTGTAACAGGATCCCACACTTTTTATTTCCCTTCTCCTCAGCCATTGCTTTTTATGCTGCTTTTATAACTCTTAAAGGAGAAAGAAGCATCGTTTGCCATCTTCCTCTTCTCCGCCACGTGCCTGTGAAGAGTCTGCAGTAACGCTGCGAGTGTCTGGGGAGCCTGCTGAGAGGCCATGCTCCGGCCAGCCGGCCACGACTGTGGCAGCTCCCTCTTCTGCTTTGGCTGCTGGAATGGACGAATGGTGGGCTTTCGCCTGGTACCATGTTAGCGTGCATGCTCCGTTTGTTTGTTCACTCCTCATTCATTACCATTCATTCAGCATGAAGGAAAAGGTTCTGTGCTGCGTTGATGTTAGTAGATCATGCAAAAACTGTGTATTAATGTTATTGAGTCTTTTAAGTAGTTAAAAAGCACTGTTTTTGGAATTCTGGGCTGATGCAGATAATCCAATGTTTTTTATGAACATTTCTGTTGATGCTAATGCTGACATTGACCCACCTGCGATTGCACTTGCACTACACAGAACTAAAACATTTATTTCTTTTGGGTTCCTAGTGTGGTTAAAAGATAAAATGCATGGTGGCCTATACATTCTGGTCTTTCAGAGTGCAATAAGTGCATCATTTAAATAATCTTGGTCTGTTCTTCCAATGTGATAAATGGTACCAATAGGATTCTGATATTGTCTTGCATCTCTATTAACTATTGTACATGCAGTCAGAGATCGGATAGAGTATTTTAAGGAAATCTAAAATATAAACATCCTCCAGAGTGTTAGAACTCTGTATTATATGTCAAATACTCTGATGGCAGTATTATAAAAGCTCTGCCTTTAAACCCGATAGCATATGTGCATGAGTTAATTTTTACAATGGAGCATTTATTTGTTCCACTGGTGTCTGCTTTCTATCAGTGGCAACTTCCGCAGACATATGGGTTAACATCCATTGTTGTTTTCCAGAAGTCAGGTCAGCATGTTGATCATACTGTTCATCTTCCTCCATTGTTGCCTCTTGGTGTTGCCTCTTGTTCATATTGTATCATATTTAGCAGTGTTGTCAGTAGTTGGAGATGTTCTGTGTTGCACTTGTATCACTTTTTAAAATGGTATACTTTGAGTTTCATACCTACAGCGTGAACGTCAGAGAGCTTTCATTATTTTATTTCCAGTAAAATGGAAAAAACGTGCCTCAGCAACTAGATATAATAACAGATTTTTCAGTGTTTAGTGTGTCCTTTATACAGTGTCCGTTGTTTTTTTTAAGAGTTTTAGTTTTTCAGATGAATCTGCAGGAATAGTTTCCACACCTGCAAAGTTCAGCCTTAGAAGTTGTTCTGCTTGTCAGAATTCAAGTCTTCCCAAGTGCATTCAGTCATGTTGAGCTCTGTGCTCTGAGAACACAAGCAGCTTCTGTGTTTGATTTGCAAATGTCTTCTGTTGAGTGTGTAGTCGCACAGTGGAAGGATAGAAACAGACATTGTTTTTCAGCTCTGAAGCAAGAGTGGAGTCTGATTTGTCTTCTATCTAAGATCAACGTTTTGAGTGCTGTTTATCTGATGGTGAACGTTTGCTGATCTATCATGTCTTGTGCAGTCTCATTGTCAGTTTTGGAATATAGAATGTTATATAGACGTATACTATATACAGTCCTACAGCCACTATACAACAGGCCTTGTGTGTTTCTAAAAAAGGAGATGTTACCTGAGGGAAAAGGCAATATGCTTTAATGGGCTAATAAGTCTGCTGCTGTTTGTTTAGATTCTGTAGCAGCACTGTGTGTTCGGTGCCTAATTCCCACAGCCATTTCAGTGCCCTGTCTAATCCCTCATTGGCCATTAGTTAAACCACTTTAGATAATGAAATCCTTCAAAAGCCTCAGTGTTAGTGGTTATATAACACTGAGAGACTGAACAGAGGCATTTCTGCTTTAGTGTCTTCAAAATAGAGCTCTTGGTTGCATATGTGTTGTATATCGCTTCAAAATGCAGTCATATCTTGCTGGATGCATGCTTATACATGTAAAATATTAAGGTGTTGGCTGCAATTTTTGAATTGTTAATGGCTCAATAGCTTAATGGAATCTGTGAAGGAGCCATTGTGTATGGTGATGTATCATGCTTATTAGTCAGGGCTATATTTTTTTTATTTTTTTTTTATTTTTTGCATGTGTCCTGTATCAAACAACTTGGTTGATCTCTTGTAAATTGCAGTGTGCTCATGTTTTATGTCCTTCATGACAGCCACATGGGTTCCGAGGTTCTGTAGCTGGTGTAGGAATATGCATGATAAGTACAGCAAGGCGCAATTTGTAACTTAATTACCATAATTTAGGTCTTATTTAAGTCTTTTCACTTGGTAAGAGCCAGCTGTACACTCCTCCAGAGCAGGATTTTACTGTAGTTTCTGCCAAGACTTCAGATATGATGTGTGTACTGTATTAAATGCTTCTATTAAATGTTTTTTTTTCTTTGATTGATATGGCTGTACTAACTTTAGTTTATGATTTATTATTACTGTATGCTTTTCGTTTTGAGAGACCGTTGAAATGACCCAAAGCATCTGAAACCTGACTGTTGTGTATTTGCAGGCTGAATCAGGCTACGGTTCTGAGAGTAGTCTGAGACACCATGGCTCTATGCTGTCCCTCACCTCTGCAACCAGTGGCCTCTCCACCACCTCCACATCATCCTTCAGGGTAAAAGAAGTCTGCTCAGATACAGTATGCTTGCCTCTAGCTGGGCTACTTACTACAGAAGATAGGATATAAGGTGTACAGTAACAATATACTTGATTAATGATAATACAGTAAAATCAGACTGTGCATCCAAATAAAAAAGTGGCCAGCCATTAATTAGTGTCTTATTGGCCAGTTTATTAGTATACCGCCAGTCCATGTGACACATTAAAATTATGCACTCATTAGGGATCGCACAGCTAAAGTCAGTAGCTATGTGATGAAAGTCGAGTCAATGCCAGCTAATCACTAATGTCGTCATAAATAAATCCACAGTAGAAGGAAATGTTTTGCAACAAGCAACTTTAAAAATCTCAGCCAATCTTGATTCTCATGGTCTTCAGGAAACTAATCATATGGATCTGAGTCATACAAATTTGTACCCTTCCTGGATGCACCCAACACTGCCTTGCCAAGACATTTGCCTGTGGTGGAGATTCTAAACTCTACAGGGTTATAAGGCAGTGTACCCCCCTCTCCAATAGAAAAACTGACCCCAGGTTGGGGGTCAGGCTGTTCACCCTTAGTCTTCTCTGATGCATCCAATCACGTACTAAGCAACTAATCAACAACAAGTTTAAAGCATCATCGGCAAGCAGTAAAGTCGACAAGTCCGTTAGTATGTGCAGACATGGGTCACATCAGACTGTGGAAATATGTGATCTAAGTGACTGTAGTATGTGTGCTGGGGCCAGATGGGGTGATCTGAGCATTTCAGGAGCTGTTTATTTCCTGGGATTTGGCAGTAAATTGGCATTAGATTTAAAAAAAAAATCTTCAGCATATAATGTATAGTGTAGTGTCACATACAAGATCATTCGAGACCCAAGACAAATTATTTTATTATTGTTAACATTTTCAGTTATCTTTCAGTAAATCATATGTTTTATATTTTACTGCACAGAAAGGACACAGTTTGCGGGAGAAGCTGGCAGAATTGGAGACATTCCGAGACATTCTGTGCAGACAAGTGGACACTTTGCAGAGGTACTTTGACAGCTGTGCAAGTGGTGACCACAGAGATGAGTACCACAGGGACAAAGGTGAGATTTTAAATGTGTTCTAGCTTTATATAAACTAGTCCAAGATGAACTGGTCACTGAAATCAGAACTTCAAAATTCTAATAGACATGGCAAAATCAGAGGTTTACCAGTCTGTACAGCTTTGCTTAATTAATATTCATATGTCTACACTGATTAGACTTATTGCTCAGTAGACTGATGAAACTGCACAGTGGGTGTTCCATCTTTATGCCCAGTAGGTAAACATTGATGTAGTAATTTTAAGATGATAAGTGTTGACTGTGTGTTAGTTCTAAGTATTGGCGCTGTTTATCATGCTTTAGTTGAGGACGATGAGGATGATTTTCCCAGCTCGCGACCAGATGGAGACTTCCTGCTGAATAACAACAGTAGTAAGGAGAAGCGTGAGTATGAATGTGGATTCTAATCATATGTTAAGTATCTTGAAAGTTCTCTGGCTGTCTATGGTTCGCAAGGTGAGATAACAGCTCCGAACCCTAAACCAGACAGCACATGTTATAGGCTGTGTCTGTTTCTGATTGCTAGCCAAGCTCGTGTTGATGCCTCTATTAATTTAGGGGTGCATTTTAAGACTTTGTTTAATAGTTGCTGCTTCATACTGCTGACTGTGTTCCCTCGTTCTGTCTGTCCATTAGTATTCCCACTGACCAGTCCCAGAGGGCCCACTGGTATTGATTTCAAAGGTGAAGCCATTACCTTTAAAGCCACTACCGCAGGGATCCTGTCCACGCTGTCCCACTGTATTGAGATCATGGTGAAGCGGGAGGAGAGCTGGCAAAAACGACTAGATAAAGTAGGTCTGCTTACCATGTTGTTGTCTGTCACCATTCTACACCTTTTCTTGAGGCTGAGAGATTTGCTGTACATTAGACTCAAATGATTTTTAGAATCCTGAGGCTGGATTTTAAACCCGGCAGGTTTTAGAAGACAAGTTTTTAGTTTGATTATGTGGAATCACTAGATGATGAGTGGAATGAGTAATGTTGATTTGTCCCAATCATGAGGTAAACAGTAATTGATATTTCAGGGTACCCACGCACGCTTTTACATAAACCCTTACATAACTGGTTGTTGTATTGTAATGGAGATTAATAAACGGCTGTGAATTTGTATAAGCTTTGCAGGAAATGGTGCCATTTTTGGTCTGAGGGCCTTAAGCCACATTCTTTGACAGCTATCTCACCGCCTAATGAGGCATTCTGCAGCTCATCATCACTTCTGCAACAAAATGGACAGCTTGAGTTATTGGGTTTAATTACATTGAGATACCTGTGGGCTGTTTTATGAAAACGTTATCTTAAAAACAGAAAACATCTTTTTCATTTAGGCAGGAGATTATTACTCAAACTCTTTGAAATACTAAACTCATTTATGCTACAACTAAGGATGGATTACTTTGTAAAATATTGGGAAAAGTGGACTCTGATCTACCCCTTGTCTGAAACTGCTTAAGCATAAATAAAGCACTATGTAACACTGTAAAAAATTAATGTTGACGGTGAAATGTCCCTATGGATGTATTAAGTTGGACTATGTTGGGGCCTACTAGACAGCCATGGTTCACAGGGGTTTTTTTTCTGTTTTTTTGGGGGGGTTTTCTTCCTCTTTCCCTCCCCCCATGTATGTCATGTTATATCATTTGGGGGCGGGGGGATAAAAAAAATACAAATTAAAAAAAGAAATACTAACCTACAGTGCTCTGCAGAAATCAGAGACTACCATTTATTTATTTAGTTTCCGCTCACCGTACTAGAAATTTCTGAGGAGATCCGATCTGAGATAATCCGTATTAAATTGAAGCTCATGTTCATTGATTGAAGAGCTCATTGCGTTAGAGGTCACAACTTTGCCAAGGATTTAATTGCAAATAGCCACAAGGAGGAGCTGCATTCTTTCAAAGAGGTGCTAATTTATCCTTAGGCGCTTCTTCTCAGACCCGTGTTACACTTCGCTAGCGTCTGACTGCAAAGTTTTAGACTCGCCCAACCAGTTTTGCCTCGTGCCGTCCAGCCCAGAAGCATCAGAAGGCAGGAAGTACTTGAATTCCTTTCCATTCCGAGCATGAGCGAAGTAAAGGGCTGGAGTTCAGTGTCTGTATACTGAATCAGAGGAAATAGACCTGAGGCGGATAACCTGCAATTTTTCAACATCTGGCTCTGGTTCACCAGTTTTTGTGGATGCTTGCTTGTTTGTCAAGATGTTGACCAGTTCATGTCGTGTCTCCACTGTGGATTCCTGGCCACTATGGGTGGCTAAATCCCTCCAGTCAGACGCACAGAGCTGGATTCCTCTGTGTACACGGAGCAACTTCTACACTGTAGGTGATACCTGTTGGAGTAGTCTGTTGTAGCTTTGGATGATGTCTGTATATTTACGAGCAACATTGAATCAGGTGATCAAGTTATTTTAACGCTGGCTGATCTGTGTGCTTTTTACTTTTAAAAGTATTTTTGTCATGAAGTTGATTTATCGTGAAGATTATATCAATGATATAATGGCTTTAAATATATATATATTTTTTTTTTTTTATTCAATTTTGAGCACTTTACACTTAGTCCTCAACAGAACATGCCTTGAAAAAAACAGTTTAAAATCCATAGAATTTTTTTTATCATTATTGTTTGTAATACTGTGTAAAATTCCAGTTGGCATAATTTAAAAGGAGGAAAATGGAACCAGTCAAGCAAGCATTTAACATAGAGTAGTTTTAATTTTAATGGTAATTTAAATATTATCTGATACAGTGGTATTTCATATTAATACTGTCATACTGAATTAGTTTTGTGAAGGTCTAGTTTTGAGTCCTCTTTTAGCTTCATTAGAAATAATTTGCACGTTTGCAGGGTGTAATATTTGCATTTTGGGATGTGCTGTAAGTGAATTGAAGCTATTTGCACGAGACTAAGCTAGCCTTTTTTCAGGTATAATGCTGTTTGTTCAGTCAGGTTGTGTGACCTCCTGTGGCACTCCTTTTCCCTGTGTCATTTAAACAAGGTGTTGTTTGTTACCTTTGTTTTCTTCTGAAGACAAACAAATGGGAAGGTTGGGAAGTCCTCCAGCTGGTCAAGCTACTAACTTATAAAGGCTTGGCTAAGCTTCTTCAGTCCCATATTTAAAGCAAGTAAAGCTAAAACTATAAAAGGAAAGATCAGTAGTGCATTGTACCTTAAACTAAACATGCAGGAGATTCAAGTAGACCTCTGAAGTCAGCTTGCTCTATTCTTTTGATTCTCAGTGGAACCTGTTTGGGGTCTTTGGAATATAAGGCCCCACCCTTACTTAAAAACAGAACTTTCATCTACAGTGGGTTTTAACCTGGTTTATTCTCTCTGGCTCATTTATCTTAAGCATGAAGTAGACTCTATTGTTATCTGAATATATTGTTGCTGTCAGACCAAAAAAAAAATACTTCCAATGGAATTTGATTTGATTGGATTGCCACATAAAGTGTAATGGTTTTAATTGTTCGTGGTGTATCAAGTCATTTGATGCTGTAGTAACTCAATATGAAGCCCCAACTTTTCTACCTTTTTTATATGTAGTTTCAAATAATAATTAAAAGAGAATTTTATACAAGTTTATGCTGTTTTTGACTAATGCATCTTCTTTTCTTGCAAGGAGATGGAGCGGAGAAGGAGAGTAGAAGAAGCCTACAAGTCAGCTATAACAGAACTGAAGAAAAAGTCTCACTATGGAGGACCAGATTATGAAGTAAGTGTCCATAGCTTAAAAACTGCAGAAGCCTGTATGCCATATTTGTTAAGCAGTGCAGGGTTGGGATCACAAGATCATGAGATGCCCATTATTCTCCTAATATTTAACTTTCAGGAGGGACCAAATAGTCTCATCAATGAAGATGAGTTCTTTGATGCTGTGGAAGCAGCGCTGGACAAACAGGACAAGATGGAGGAGCAGGTAGGTCTGCCTAGGACAGACTGTTCTGACTGTTCAGAGCTCCGTAACTTAATTTCCTACTCTGGCATGGCATTGGAATGCTCATGTTAACACACATTAGGTTGTTGAACACAAGCTATACCGATTATTCAAAGTAAGTACAACTACAGACTTGTGCCTGACTGAACCTGCTGCAGCAACCGCTGTACTTTTTAAAAAACAGCTTAGCTGCTAATATTTGAGGGGCTATTGAGTCGTGTATGTGAAGCTTTAAAACTGAAAGCATGTAACCAGATTTTTCTGGTTGAACATTATATTTAAGACTGTAGAAGAAATTTGCTAACCATTGACCTTTTATGTGAGGGAAGGGCATCTTGAGCATCAATACTCCCAATCATAATTATTCAATTATCTTCAAATAATAATTTCCAAGGTGTTTTCTTTCAACACTATGAAACATTAATGTTTCCCACGCACAGGCTATCTTTGGATGCCCCCCCAAGTGTGTTGGCTGCTTCCCAAATATACTTTTGTTCCATTTAAACATTGGTTTCCAATAGCTAATTTGATCCATTTTTACAAAACGTTCAATATTGTATACACTCAAAACAATATCAGCCACTTGTTTTTCACCATTTTTGATTCAGTGCTGCGCACTCAGTAAATATTACATTACAAAATTGCAAGATAATGTACTGCTTATTCTGCTGTATGTGATTTAGCAGTAAGGAATTTAGCAGTAATGTGTAGTAAGGAAGAAGAGATGCACCGGGTTTACTGGATTAGGTTATTTGATAGCATGCACAAACATGTTTATAATTTCTTTGATAGACAATTCTCAAATCTTAAAATAAAAAGTAGGGTTGAGGACAGATTTCTTTTTACAAACCTCCAGCTAAAAGTGCAGCATTTATACCTTTTAAAAATGAACAGATGCAACAGATAACAGAAACTGAGTAACAGTCTGTATCAAGGTACCTTTAGATAGATAGATACTTTATTGATCCCAGAGGGAAATTAAAGATCTCCACGTTTAACCCATCCCTGCAGTGAAACACTCACATATACCCACACACCCACACACTAGTGAACAGACACACTAGGGGGCAGTGAGCACACTTGTCTGGAGCCGTGGGCAGCCCTACCACAGTGGCCGAGAAGCAGTCAGGGTTCTTCAGGGTTAGGTTGTGTCCTGTCGGTTTATGGGATTAAACCATCAAATTTCTGGTTACAAGGCTAGTTCCCTTACTCCAGCCTACAACTGGCCCTAAACCATGCTGGAAGTGAGCCTAGGGAAGTAGGTTCTTCCACAGAATATGAAAAACTGGACGTTTCTGTCCACCTACTGAGCTTCCGCTAGACATCCAGGTGTCTGTTGTAAAACTGATGCTATATTTGAGTGGTGTCTGAATCTAAACTTGTAAATGCCGCTTAAACGACAGAGACGTACTAACAACTGGTGAACCTGGGATTCTAGGGACTACTCGAGTTTACAAGATGTGACATATAACATGATCTTTAACCTTTTTATGAAAAGGTTTTTGTGAAAACAGTGAAAAACCTGCAGTGAATGTGTAATAAATATAAACCTGCTTCACTTCAGTTAGATCTGTGTTCTTTTTAACACAGCAAAGAATTGTGTTCTCCAGATCTCCATGCTTCTTTTCTCTTTGAGGTGGGCGTATAAACGAGCCCCCGAACAGAGTGAAGTTGTATTTAATAGTTAATCATCTGGTGTATATACAACCTTCCAATGAAGTACCACCTACTTCTCTTTGTGTATCCCGGGCTCAGATAATGTTATCTTTCTTCAATGATTATTGTAGAAAGATAGCAGAGGCTGCTGGCTTATGGCCGACTGTGCTCACATTAGCTTTAGTTTTAGTCTCTTTGCCTTTGCTGGCTTCCTCAAATTGTGCATGTCTTATTATTAGATCAAGATAAAAACCGGCCAGTTCAATCGATTGGTGCATCTATATCAGGAGCTACTTTCCCTTCCACTCTTTCATTCAGTATTAACTATGCACGCAGACAGCAATATGGGTTTAATGTGCTGTAATTGCAGATCCTGTGGTGTTATTACGCTTCAGTAAGCAGTCACTTTATATATCAGTCTCAGATTTAATTTTCAGATGTCCACTTTCACTTTTTGGAACTATACAAATGTTTCACTTTTTACATGCACAAGAAAAAAAATATCATCAGTATCATCAAAATGTAATTTATATTTATATATAAATGAAATATAATCATGTCAGTATTGTCAATTTAAAAGCATCAGCTTTGGACAGCTGTTTAGACTTGATATTGTATTTCTTGTACTAAGTATCTGCATTTGTATCCATTTTACCAAGTGAATGCCATCCCAGTTTCTTAATTTTATAATTAAAATTTTATAATTCATTGACGAATGAATTAAAAATATTAATGGTGCTGTTGCCCATCATGTCTTTATTATTAAAGACTGCTCAGAGAAACTCGTAAATGCAGAAACATTCCTGACTTTCATTTTTGGGGGGCTTGTGCGTCTTGTAGCAGATATATATAGAGATGCGGTAATCGTTATGAGTGTGTTCTTTTATTGCTCATTTTTTAACAGTCTCTGTTTATTATCTCAGTCAGAGAAATGCAGATCTCCTCGACCAATCACCCTCAGCCCAGACGCCTACTGCTCCATCAGCGCTCAGAGATACTCCACCAAGGTACCAGACCATGGGATTGTTTTTGTCCTTGTATGAAAATATTAAAGGTGCGGTAAGCAATTTGTTGTGATTTTTGTTCAGTTCAGCAAATATCTGCTAGTCTGCTATAACTGTGCGCTAGCGGTCTGTTCTGTGTGTAAAAATCTTCCCAAGTTGGAAAAAAAAAAAACACTGAACATTATTCTAGCCAAACACCAAAAGGTGACTTTCATTGTACATGCACAGGACGAGTGTAAGAAAGGATGAGGAGACACTGTATATCTGGCACATTTAGACAGGGGCATTTCAGCAGTGGAGAGGTGTTGGAGGGTTGATTAGACAGAAGCTGGCATATTATTTTTGATCACATATTATCATTCCACGTTAAATGGTGGAAATCAAACGTTGACATCATTAAGAGCTATAATTTTGCTGTTTCACAGAACCATTAGGTCAGTATTGTTTTGTCCAGTTTGCTAATGTTTGTTATATGAACTAGTTAGCATTTCTGCATCAATTGCAGAGACAGTTTGCTAACCCACAACTTAGCTAATTGCATTTTCTGAAATTAAGTTGGCTAGCTTATTTACATTGGCAAAGCATGTATATAAATTTGGGGGCGGGGCTTGTGAAGGAGGATGGGTATGCACTTGATTTGCTGTTGAATTCATATGTCAGCAACCCCAGCAACGCTTACTGCACCTTTAAAGTGCTAACATGGGCAAATTGTTTGTAGCAGTATCTTCCTGATGTTCACAGCTGGAGCTCAAATAAAAATTGTTCACTGCTGCCCTCTGAAGGTGATATTAACAAATATTAAATAAACTAAGATTATTCAGTGCTAGGGTTGTTTTAATAAATGTGTTTTTCTGCTTTCTTTGATTTATAAATATTTCTCTCACAAATACATTGATATTCTGTTGTTGTGGTAGCTGACAGCTTAACTTTTTTAGTCAACTTAAATTATTACACCTAGACAGTTATTGTGACAGGCATGCATACAGTTCCTGTTAAGTTTTTTTTTGAGGATTTAGTGTAATATTTATATTTACAATTTTTTTTTAATTAAGCAAAATCTGGAAGTAGTACTTCATATCGTTGCTGTCCAATGAAAAACAAGTATCTCCTTTTTTTTATTTTTTTTTTATGCGACCGCTGCTGTATACACTGTGTGTCAATTTCATTGTGAACAGACCAATAGAAATGCTCCGAAATAGCTTTGAAAAACATCTGGTTCCATTGACTTACATTAAAAGTAAAGACAGTTTTTGGTTTCTCCTGTAAAGTTACTATTGTTTAGATGCATGTTTTTTTCTTTGGACAGCGATGATATGCAGTTTGTCTGTGGGTGCTTTTCAGATTTTCTGGTTGAAATTGGATTCGTGGTGGCAGTTCTGTCTTTAATTTATGGCTTGTGGTGTATTTACTCTGTCCCTTAACTTTTATTTCCTCTCCCTCTCTCTCTTTCTCTCTTGTACTCTCTCGCTCTGTCTCCCCGCTCTGCTCTTCGGTTCAGCCTCATAGCCATGCTTCCTCCCTCTCCTCTCTCGACCTAGTCAGTGCCTCAGACGATGTGCACAGATTCAGTGCTCAGGTATTGTGCCTTGTCTCTATTCTAGCTTGGTGTGAACTGTGTTTTACTGCCCTAACAAGTGCCGCAACCTTCCCGCTTCCCTTTTTTTTTTTTTTTTTTTTTTTTTTTTTTTAAAGTAACATCATCTGAGGTTATAGTTCAGGGAGGTCTGTATCGATTCAGTGCTGCCTCAGAAAAGTTTACTTCCTTTGGTTGTTTTTCGCATTAAAAAAAAAAAAACACCATTTAAAGCCTGAGTTAAGCAGGAAGTTGTATATGATGAGTCAGAATCTCAAGAGGAGCCCTTGGACAAGTTCTTCTCTTGTCTGGCTTGGATGGCGATACACAGAGGCATTGTTGTTCTTTCTCTGTGCTCTGACATCTCTTAAAAAGCAGGCTAGTGCAAAGCTGATGAGTCAGATGAGAGACTGGAGATATAGAAAACAGGTGCACAGCAGACGATAGTGCTTTCATCTGAGGAAGCTGTATACATGCCTATGTTTTATATGCACTGAAGCTTTAATCATTACTTTAGCATTAGCCAGTTACTCGTAATTGCTTTTCACAGGTCTTCCTTAAAGGAATGTTCAAACGTTTTTCTGGGCTAATCTCATCCTGCTGCTTCTTCAACACTCAGTTGATTACCACAGACAGTTATTTCAACAAGTTAGTCTGTACTTAGTAATAGGAGAGTACAACTGGAATCAGCCAAGATCAGAATCGAATGATTTTCACGCTAAACAATTAATTGTCAGATTTTCATTTTGGCTACTCTTTGCTGTGTGTTCATTATGTAAATATGATGAACTAGATAAATGCACTGTCCATGTTAATTAGCCCTATGCCTCTGACTTTTTGATACAGTTCTTTATTTGATATATTATTTAAATTCATATTCATTATTATATTATTTAAATTCAGATCCATATTATTTAAATAGGTCAAATTTATCATCTGAGGATTTTTTAGTTTAGTACTATCGTCTAAAGGTTTACTAGTTTGTTTTTGTATAGGGTGAGCTATACGCACATATTTGGGCCACATTTAAAAACAGCCATCAAAATGTGATAATTTTTTTTTTATTAAAATATCACATCCAGTGCTGCACTAAATTCAGTTAAAAAGGGAAATTATGTGGTACTTGTTGTGAAACACACCATGCTCGAGTACTAACCAAACACTGTTCAAATGTTTTGTTGATTTTCTATGTGAAAATAACGCATCATCTGTGAAGAACATACTTTAATTTATTGGTCAAAAAATAAATAAATACATTTGGCAAGTAAAGCATTTTAGGTTTTAGGTTTAAATTTTTTCCAGTATGTTAAACTCTATGCTCAGAAAAACATGATGTTTATAGTCAAAATGAAATATTACATTAATGATGTCAAAGCGTCATACTACCCGACTTCAGTTTTTTGTGTTCCTTTAGCGAGTGAGCATCAGAACCTTTAAAATTAGTAGCTTGTAAAATACCGGCCACCTGACTATTCGACAAGAAAAGGGCTTTGAATCGGCCATAATAAATTGTAATTTATAATTACCTTTACTGAAGAAAAAAAAGACTTAGAACAGTGTTAAAACACAGCAGTGTGTGTGTATTATATATATATATATATATATATATATATATATATATATATATATATATATATATATATATATATATATATATATATAAAAAACCTGAGGCTCAGTAGTCTAAGTAAATATATGGTCCAAATGTCCAGACAGATATTGTTTGAACAATTTCTAAAGTCTACTTTCAAACTTTTTGTGTTTGTGTGTCTGTACGATTGTTATGATCTGAGCTTGCTTTGTGTGCAGAGCTGTGTGGGTGTGGGAGACTGACTTGTGCACCTGTTCTGTTTTGCCCAGGTGGAGGAGATGGTGCACAGCCACATGACCTATTCCTTGCAGGACGTGGGTGGAGATGCTAACTGGCAGCTCATCACTGAGGAGGGAGAGATGAAGGTGGGTCAGTGCAGATATGCAGTCAGTTTTTTAAACACTAACAGAGCAGTTTAAGCAGGATGCTGTATTTCTGAATTTAGAGGAGGTTTGATGAGCTCAGGCTGTAATTGTTACCAGTAAATCTCACCAGTAAGACTGAAGGTTTATTTTAAGGGCCCTTGTACTGAGTTCACAGACTGTTGAAATGCAAACAGTCTTGACTTATGTGCTTTTGGTTAATGTGATTATTTCTAGACTGCACCACCAGATGGCACAAGTTTGTGCTTAGTTCTTGTGATAAAACTTTCCTGTAACACAGAATTCATAAGGCATCTACATAAGCTTTTGTAATGGCAGCTGACATAAACCCAGTACTGTATGTAATCTTGTTTAGCACTTCGTACTGGTGCCAGCAAAGTTTTCTCATCATCGCAGTTTGTTTGATGGTTCCTGAGGAGATGACAGGAGCAGTAGGGGAAAGATTTAATTTGATGATGTACACACATCATGTAGTGAGAATATTTTACAAACTATATTCTATAAACTATACAGTTATCAAAAGTTGAAACCTAACAGTTGAATGCTTGTAGGTACACTATACATAAAGTTAGAGCTGTACCCGACTCTATATACCCATCTAATATAGAATGTAAAATCAATCTTTTTTAGATTATCTAGCGATCTGCTAAAGGTTCAGTGCCAAAGTGATGGGAACAAGTTTATTTGCGTTTAGAAATCAATTAAAGGCCACTGCTTATGATAAATGATCTGAATTGCCGTTTTAAATTACCAATATATAATGATAGTCTACCATATAGATTAGTGAGACAGACAGCACACACAGATTTCTGTTTGAAATAAGCTCTTATAGCCTGTTTTATGATTTATTGCACTTACATTAAAAACTATGTGAAATAAATAAACAAATGAAACTAATAAAATTCACAACGTTACCTATTGCAAAATAACTGACATCTCTTCTTCAACAAAGTCAGCCTATTTCTCTTTAAACATAAAAACTTATAAATTAATTTCAATGAACGAATGAAATGATTTAGGATTGGGATTATTTTTGGATGAAAATAAAGGCAGCAGTTCCGAACATTCAAAATTATTTATTGACGCTTTAAAATAACTTTTTGTCAGGGTTGGGCTTGTTAGGCTACCGTGTTTCTCTGGAAACATAATAAATAAATCTTTAAATAGTAAGTAAACAAATTAAACCCTTGCGATTTGAGATTTGAATGAATCAGTTTGTGAGACGAGACTGGGTTTGGCGCTCTGTAAACAACAGCTCACTCACCGGCAAGTTTATATTTACTTGATTTTTCCCTCACCCTTTACCCCCTTCTCGCTCATCAACAACTGGTATTAATAACATATAAATAAATCAATAAATAAAGCTCACAAATGAATGGGATCACAATCCTGTGGCAGTAGAAAGGCTACCTGTTTCCGCTAATTATAGCATCTGGCAATTCAACTTTGTAGTTGAACTCTTTAAAAGGTGTACACACACACGTTACATTGCATTATGAATTCCTTTGTTCAGTGAAGTGTGTCTGTCAGTTTTATCTGTTGTGTTTTTATTATTTTTTATTTTATTATTTGTGTTATTTATTTTTCAGGTGTACAGGAGGGAGGTGGAGGAGAATGGTGTTGTCCTAGACCCTCTCAAAGCCACTCATGCCGTTAAGGGGGTCACAGGTCATGAAGTCTGTCATTATTTTTGGGATACGACCTATCGTAACGACTGGGAGAGTGAGTAGCTCACATTTAAGCTGTGCCCAGTCCAAATGCTAACAAAGAACATCATTGGGCTCTTAGTATAACTTTATTATTATAAGTGGTTTTCTTAATTTTCACAGCAACCGTGGAACACTTTAACGTGGTGGAGACGTTATCCGACAAGGCAGTAATTATTTACCAAACTCATAAGGTAGAGTGAAGTTAAATTCATTAAAAATGTAACAGACTTGTGCATCTCATGTACAACAAGCCTGTAAGTATGTTTGACTCTGGTTTCATTCTAAAGAAGTCTTCCTCTTGTGCTGTTGTGTTGTAGAGGGTGTGGCCAGCGTCACAAAGGGATGTCCTTTATCTGTCAGTCATTCGCAAAATCCTCTCCACCAATGAGAATGAGCCAGACACGTGGCTGGTCTGCAACTTTTCTGTAGACCATGACAGTTATTCAGTAAGTGACCATTTTTATACTTTTTTACTAACTCTGTGAGTGAAGTTTTCAAGCAGTTGTCGAATTCTGACATGAAACTTTTTTTTTTTTTTTTCTTTTTCAGCCCACAAGCAGGTGTATTCGTGCAAAAATCAATGTGGCCATGATCTGTCAGACACTAGTCAGCCCACCAGAAGGCAACAAGGAAATCAGCAGAGACAATATACTCTGTAAAATAACATATGTAGCCAACGGTGAGTGTTGTAACTGTTATAACTGCTTTTAACTGCTCTTAGTTATTTCCGTATTACTGTATAAACACAAATCTTACTCAATTCCCAGTTAATCCAGGTGGATGGGCCCCAGCATCAGTCCTAAGGGCAGTGGCCAAAAGAGAGTATCCTAAGTTCTTGAAGCGTTTCACGTCATATGTTCAAGAGAAGACCAGCGACAGTGCAATCCTCTTTTAAAACAGGTAATTAATCAGTTAAGTTCAAAAAGGTGTGTGCGCCTTTTCTGCAGACCATTGAAATCCCAAGTGCTTTACAGGTTCAAGCTGGCATTACACAGGAAAAACTTTATTCACTTGAAATTGCATTGAACTAAATTTCACTCGAAATAGTTTGATACTTAACCACAACTGTCTCAAACAAGCTTGAGGAGGCAGCCAGTTAATATTAATATTGTGCCATGCGATGATGTAAAATTCCATCATTTCAATCATTTGATTATATTTTTTTGTGTGTTGAAATTTTGTTTTATGCAACATGTAACCTGAGGCTAGCTGCATAGACACTTCAGCATGTAAAGCCAGCCATCAGAGAAATAATAATAATAATAATTACAAAAATAATAACTGAGCCATATCATGTAAAAGTGAATTTTCCCCACTGATTTGAAATTTCTAAAAAGAAAAATGGGAAATTAAAAAAGTAATAAAAGAAAATTTAAAAATATGATTTTCTTTATAACTAGGTTCATCTTGTTCTTCTAAGAAAACACTAAACGTGTACTACTTATACCCTCTTTAACAACATTCAAATGACCAATCTATGACTGATATATTTCACCTTGACTGTCTCTTAAAATGTAATAACTGCTGCCTACTTGTATAGTATTCTGATACAGGAAGACACCCAGTCATGTTCGAATCTGT
>CM038725.1:13972588-14002588 GCA_021613375.1 Megaleporinus macrocephalus | reverse complement strand
GTATCTCCCTTTTCGACGATTTTCATTTTTCTACATTGTTGAAAAATTGACATTGACATTGTGTACAATTTCCATGATAAATGGACCAATAGAAAGGCTTCAAAATCACTTAAAAAATTCTGGTTTCATTGACTTACATTGAAAGTAAAGACTGTTTTTGGCCTCTCGTCTAAAGTTCCTATTTTGGAGACACTTGTTTTTCATTGGACAGATATATATATATATATTATCCAATATGTTTAATACATATTGTTGCTGTCCAATGAAAAACAAGCTTTTTTGAAGCATTTCTATTGGTCCATTAGTCATGAAATTTCCACACAATGTAAACGACCGTGTTCAAATGATATAAAGAACTTAAAATCGACGAAAATGGAGATACACGGTTTTCATTGGACAGCCACTGCATATTATCCTCTGTGTACAAAGTTTCTGAGATGGTACCTCACTGTTTATTTACAGGTTATTCCAAGCCAGGTAGGAATATGTACGTTCTACAGCATGAACTGAATTTCATTGGCCAGTTGTTTGGCTGAGTGGCTCGCCGTTGGTGGAAGCTGAAGATTTCTCAGGGAGACGCTTCTGCAGAGCTGGCTCAGTAAAGCAGGGCCAGCCATTAGTTTTCTGCGTTCGCGGTCTTTCCCCGATTGGATTCTAGGTCATGCCCCCATGCGTGTCTAACGTTCTGCCCCGTCAGATCTGAGCTCCAGAAAAACAAGGGAATATAATCATGGACAGCAGTGTCGGTATGCGGTGGCCGTGTCTAAACCGCTCCCGACGTCATGCGCTCATCTGAGCAGCCGTGGATTATATGTTCCTTCTTGACCTCTGATGTATTGTGTACTGTATTTAGCTGGCCTAAGCTCGCAGTTTTGCATCTGCAGCGCAGTTGGATTTACGGCCACTGAGGTCTGTCCTGAACAACTGTGGCTTGGGAGATGAATTGAGTATTTAGTGGAGGACTTCCAGGCATTTGTTTGGCTTCTCTGAGAGAGCTGTCAACCCTGCCACTCCGGAGAGGCGGATTGCTAGCGAGGGTGTGTGTGGGGGGAACGCAGTCACTTCCCCTTCTACGCAGGGGGTGAGCTGGCTATTCTCCTGGCAGGCTCCTTCCAGAAAGTTCTCATCTAAAGAGCTTCTGAATATGTTATTGGGCTTGTAATTGACAAGCCTTCCACTGGGGTCCCATTGATGCTGCTCGCAATGAATAGAATCTAATGAGACAAGTATTGAATGCTTCTTGGTTGTAAGGCAGCTTCCTGTTTTGTTTTCTGTGGTGAATATTTTATTTATGTCTTCTGTCCAGTTAACAGCCATCAGTATGCATGAACACGGCTTGCTTGGAGCTGTTTCTGTGCCCATGGTGCAAGCACATGCAGAACTATTTCACTAAACAGACGTAAGATTCCTGTAGGGTTCCTTTGGCGATCTCCTGTTGCCGCGCTGAAGATATTCAGATTGAAAGTTTCTCCGGCGTTTATTACTGCACTGGGGCAAAGTGTGAGTATGTGTTTGGCTGGGCTGTGTTTTCTCTTTCTCTCTCTCTCTCTCTCTCTCTCTCTCTCTCTCTCTTTGCGAATCAGTGCCTCACTGCACTCCGCTCATCGCCTTAAAAGGGGCTGTGTTACTGGGTGGAATCTTTTCACACTCACAGTGTGTGTGACACCCAGGCCCAGGGAGGAGCGACCACTGCGAGGCAGCTTACCTAATCAGCCCAGTTCTCACTTTCCTCTGATACAGTACAGTCACAGTCGTTGTTTACAAATGAGCCGCGGATGGTTATAGCCACTGTTTACGAAGCACAGACCTGTGCAAAAGTCAGAGCCCATCCCGAATGTACTGAACTTCCAGTCAAAATGGCCACTAGTGAGAAGCAGGATGTATATATTGAACATAAAGTTCAAAAACTCTTGGCCTTTATTGCAGTTTCCATTCATTTTAGGACACCTTTAGTGTTTACATGGCTATTTTTGTATATCTCCAAAATTCAGTCTTAGAAGTTGGGAGCACGGAGACCTGGGCTGTAGGGTGGCCACTAACCAGTTCATTGTGGGTTTTGTTCTGGTCTGAAGCAGGAGTGGAAGGATGTACAGCTAAAGTATTGGAAACAGTATTAAACACTCTTGATCCATTGTTTTTTGGATTGTTGGGATTCCCATGATATCTAAACCTTTACAGAACTACAGCTTTGAAAGCTCCAAGTTTTTTTCTTAGACATTCTCTTTCTTATATAAGTGAACTAAGGCCTCTAAGTTTTATACAGTTCTGTACTTCAGTTGTTCTGCATTATTTTCTAGAGCTGTAGATATGTATTCCTACAGATGTCACTAGGCCTGTCACAGTTATTCAATAGTGGACCAATCGCATTACTTAGGGTGTCTGTTAAGTGGGTGTAAATGGTAAGCTGAGCGTGTTAGGCAAGTAAAAGAACATAGTAAAATGTATCACTGAGACAACAAACATGCTCACATGTTTAGTAGGGCTGCGTACTGGCAAGAACCTGGCAATACAACGTGTCATGATGTGTCATGATACAGTAGTTACAATATTCAATATGTTGTGATATATTGTGATATTGCAATTTTAGAAAAACTGTAATATAAAAACATAATATAAAATAAAAACACTCCACCATATGCATGGGTTTGCTTATGCTAGTGTTGGCGGTGCGCCACTTATGCTGCTTGTTTAAGTTGGAGTTAAAGAGTCTGAGGGCTGAAGATGCATTATAACACTGCTATCCAGTGGTGGGAGGTTTAAACATAGCACAAAATTAACCCTTATCTGCCACCAATGCTTTGATTCAGAATTCAGTACTGTGTTTTTGAGAATCAATACAATATCACAAAGCATAGTTTCACAATATTTAATATATTTGATATATTCTAACACCCCTGATGTTTAGAAGGGAACACATGCTGGTGTATCAGCTGTATAGCTACAGTAGTGTAGTGCACAACATGTGTTAGCTATTAATCAAACATAGCCAGCAAGCAAGACAGCTCATCAGTTTATTTGGCCACATCTGGTCACTGTATGTCAATAGTTGCATGTTAATGACGATTAAACTGTTAACTGCAATTCTGAAAGTGAGCCGTGCCGTGACGTCCTGCTTGCTGTTATCGGCAGAGCTCGTGAGAGTTGTGAAACATTGCTGAAAGGTTACGGTATGTGTTTTCCCTGCTTGTTAAGATTCCCTGGATTTTGTGCAACCTACTAAAGCACAAAGCCTGCATTGCATAGTTAAGCCATTACGTCAGGACTGCGGCAATTAAGGGCTGTTTTTTTTTGTTTTTTTCTTTTTGCATGTGTGTGGCGCGCTGAACGTGCGTTCAGATAATTGCTACACAAAGCTGTGATCGTCCTAATTGAGATGCGCCCGAATAGAGGCCAGAGCAGATCAGCGCATAAAGGCCCTCAAGGACAAACGTCTGAATCTGTTCCCTTTGGAGGCAGCCAGAGGCTACGCTGCTGACACAAAACTCTTTCATGCACTTTAGCAGGAAAGCCCGGGATCCGCCTCGGGCATATTTGTGAAAATAATAAACGGGTTTATGAGCAGACTGTAGTCTTACACAATTAGCTTGCAGTTGGCTTGCCTGGTGGGCCAGACAGGGGTTACTGTTACATAAACTCTTCTGATTCTGATTGATATTGTGGTGTGCTAGAAAAGGATTTGTTCATGGGTTTATAGACGGGGCATGGATGTCAGGAGTGCACAGTGATATGGTGAAATAAAACAGCATGTAATTGCTCTGGATTGTAATCCTTTTGCTGCATTCGTAACCATGTAGTAGTGACTGTTATGTTTCACGTGCAGATTTCTCTGCGTTTGGTAAACGATGCATTGGTGGATATGTACTTGGAAAAATATTGCATATATTAGCTAGGGCTGTGTATTGGCAAGAACCTGCTGATACAATATGTATCGTGATAACAAATTTATAAGCTGCGATTTTTCAAACTCTACTACTAAAACACCACTATATGAACAGGTTTGCTAATGCTCTCAATAGCACTGCGCCCTTGTGCTGCTTGTTAATGTTGGGGTGGAGCTGAAAATGGATTACAACACTGTCGTCTAGTGGTCAGAGGTTTAAACTAGAGATGGAAGGATCGATTGGCTATGGATCAGTATCGGCCAATTTTAACTCAAAGTATGCGATCGGTGATCAGACGATATTTCTCCAATGTAGCCGACCCCGAGAGCTGATCGATGGCGTTAAACAAATGAGCCTAATTTCTGTATTTACAGCTAGCGCTTCATCCAGGAAGAGGAGCCCTCCGGCCAGCTCCCTGCAATTCCTATCTGAACCGCCAGTTGGAAATACATAGAGATACTCAGAGTCTGCTTTTAATGACTGCAGTTTTTACTGCATTTATTTAATTAGCTTTTTTCATTTTAAATTAATAGTCTAAATTGAATGATTGCAGTATTGGGGATATTTGTTTGATTTACTTTGTTTATTCACTGTAAATTTGCTGTTAAATTTTGCTTGTTAAAATAGTAATAAACCAGTTTAGACCATGTTTCATGACTTGCGTATACCCCACCCTCGATCGGTATCGGCTATAGGCCTCAAAAGCGCTGATCGGTCCATCTCCACTTTAAACACAACACACACTGATTTACTTTCTGCCAGGAATCGATGTATCGATACTGGGGTTTTGTTAATTGATACAGTACCACGAATATTGATATTCACTGATATTCACTATTTTCTTACAACCCTACTATCAGCCCACAGTTCTCTCGTCCATTATGGATGTTGATGGACCCCGGCAAGCCAGGGAAGACAAAATAACAGTAGCTTACATCTTTTTTTAAATACACATGTCTGCTTTAAGTCAAGTCGCCCGTCCGGTCACACTGTCATCACCTCTTTCATGCTCTGAATAAAGAGCTTCGCATGGAGGCCACTAATTGCCTAAATGGGGTTCTTGATGTCCAAACTTGTCAGGACACCCAGGCCTCCACAGGAAACCCTCCACAATAATAGACTCCTAATGATGCATCACGGCATAAACGAAAGCATTTCCACGGGGGATTTATGAATGACAGTGTTTGAATCATCATGGAATGGAATGAGCGTCACGCCATTATGACTGTCACCGCTTGATGGATAGATGAAGATGTTTAGTCTAGCGCGGATCCCGGCGCTCGGGTGATGGCCGTTGTTTTCAGTAGCCTCTCATCTGTCACCTGTCGGGCAGCCGAAAGGGAAAGGACACCGAGAGCTGTCTGACACCCGGCCAGCAGCAGTTAAGCAGGATGAAAGATTGAGCTTTGCCAGCGAGAGGAGTAAACTCCCCAGTCCTCAGTCAATACACATCAATGCTGACACAACATGGCGGCCGCTCAGGGAGTTACCTGAGAGCGTTTTGCCCAAGCGATAGGAGATGGTGATTTCAAGCCAGTATTGTTGGGGCTGCAATGGTTTGTTGTAACTAATCGCTCTGTTGTGCAGTCGCAACTTCCACTTGGCTTGTTTGTTGTGCGCTCAGCTCAGAGCATTTCGAGATGCCGCACTGGCTCTTCACAGGTTTCGACGTAATATGACCCAAAGGTTACAGACACAAGGAAGAAGGCCAGATGACGCATATGCTGTCTTGGCACCGAGCGGGTGGTACCAGAAAGGGCACGAGATATTTTGCATAAAATCTATCTCAGCGGTCGGCTACAAACATTTGCATGCTGCGAGCCACCGAGCCAATTAACACTGATGATAACGTCCGTATGCACGTCGACATAAACGGCGCCCACACGCGAGCACATAGCTTTATATAAAGTTTATAACCTTTTTTTTTATTTGTTTACATTTCTGGTCACTACCGGTCCAGAAGAGTGCATCTAATACAGTCCTGTATTTTCAAATGACCCAAACAGAGATCCGGCCAGAATGAGTAAGCAAACAGCAATCAAACGCATTGCAGCCGCTGACGTTATTATTCCCTCCATTGAAAAAGGTCATTCTCGTTCGGTTCCCCCCAGTGTGGCCAGATTTTCTCCCTAGCAGCCCCAGCCTCTTTGTAGCCCTCCCTTCACTCGCGTTATAATTGGACCAAAGGAATTGAGCCGAGCTCATTCATGCTTCCCTTTTGATGCTAAGCAGCCGGCAGTGGAGGTGTTGTGTTCAAGCCTAATTGGGCTTTTCCAGGTCTCTGACTGCACAGGTTGTGGTCTGTCTGATGTCTGAGAAGTGTTTATCACAGGGCTGGAGGCCTCATTTGTTCACTTTCACACCAGGACTGGGGTTACTCAACTGACCACCAAAGCAAATGAGCTGGTCAGTGATGTAATTACGGTGTCTGTGAGTTAGCCTGGAGCGAATGGTGTGACCGCTCCAATCATTCTCATCGGAGGTGGACGTTTGAAGGCGGGTTCTGATTAATCGGGAGTTAACCGCCGGGGCATTTGTCTTATTAAGCTAACTGATGTTGCTTGGTTAATGTAAAATGATTCAGCGGTGAGGAGTTTTTTCACTGCTGTGCCACCAGAAGGATTTTCCAGTGGAATCTGGTCTAAGCCATTTGTTGCATTGATATTATTGTAAAACTTCAATGTTTTAAAATCGTTATGGTTGTATTGCTGTGCATTTGATTTTAGCTATTTAGTAATTTTTTGCAATATTAAACAGTGGCAATTACATTTAGTTCCCATTCTGCATTGACAGTTCTTCCCACATGATCTCCTCCTCTAGATCCAAAGGTGACACATTAAAAGTTTGGTTTCTGCAGTGTTGACAGACTTTGAGTTCTTAAAGACGCCATGTTTAAGTATCTCGTAACTCACTTCTGTCTTCTTTGGTCTTCTGTCTTACAGTTTCATTCCAGGAAATCTGTACCTTTGCGAGATTCGTACGATTCAGGGAGCAATAGAGTCAAGAGCCATCTCGTCCTTCTCCGACTGAACACGACCCACTGTGACCAGTGTCCCCCTCGTCCTCTCGGCTCCCTCCTGGTTCCCGTGTGTCGGACCCGAGCCTTGGGATCGTTGATGGAGCAAAGGGACCTTACACGCCCCGTGCGGCCCAAAGGCAACGAGGAGTTCTACTCCACCGTCACCACCATCAACCGGGCCGACCTCACCGAGGTGGGCCTTCTGGCAGGACCCGTGAAGGGCCTGGGCCTGGCCGGGGAGCAGCAGGACCACGAGGAGGATGAAGACCTGGGCCTGGGGAAGGATGTGGACGTCACCTCCAACGCCGACAGCGAGAAGTGGGTGCAGCCAGACGGGCTGGAGGAGCAGGAGTTCTCCATCAAAGAGGCCAGCTTCTCGGAAGGCAGCTTGAAGCTCAAGATCCAAACCACCAAGCGGGCCAAGAAGCCGCCAAAGAGCCTGGAAAACTACATTTGTCCCCCTGAGATCCGCATCACCATCAAACAGCCTGGGGAACAGAAGACCACCAAACATGCCAAGAACAGCAAAGGGGGAAAGGAGGAAGACAGAGGGCCTCCAAGAAAGAGGGTGAGTGTCTCTTGCAAATGGACACGGGAATGTTCATCTCAGTTAGCAGTAGGGGTGTAACAATACATGTGTGATTCACAATACTGGGTTCACGATTCAGCATTGGGATGAATAATAAAACTGATAAGTGGACTTGTAGGACTAGAGCTGATCACAACCAATTACATTGCGTGGCATTATTAATGAACTGATATCGACTGTGCACATGTTGCAGTGTATTGTGTCACATGAGGCTGTACGGTCCTTGACTATATGGATTTTAGATTCTCAGGCAGTTCTTCAACCTTTGTTAAGAACATATTTGTAAATGTACTAAATTCTTACATAGTAAACCTCACAGCATGCATTATAGAAGCTCGGAGACTAATATACATAGTTATCGCAAACATATTAACAAATATGGAAGTTATTGGCTCTATGATCTATGTATTCATAAAGTCTCATTTAAATAAATAAATAAATTAATAAATATAGAAAATGTATTTCAAATAATAGGCAGCATGGTGGTGTAGTGGTTAGCACTGTCGCCTCACAGCAAGGCGATCCAGGTTCGATCGCATGTTCTCCCCGTGCTTGAGTGGGTTTTCTTGGGGTGCTCTGGTTTCCTCCCACAGTCCAAACACATGCATGTTAGGTTGATTGGCCAGGTTGATCTAAATTGCCCCTAGGTGTGAGTGTGTGTTGGCCATGTGATGGACTGGCGTCCAGTGACGCTGGGATTGGCTCCAGACCTCCCATGACCCCGACTAGCGGGATATAGCGAAGATAACGGATGGATGTATATTTCAAAGAAGAACATGTCGTTACGCCGACCGCTCCAAGCTGCTGATTTGCGATTTAAAAAATATTTTAAAATATTTAAAAACAAGGTGATGTTAGCCCGCTTAGGCACACGACTTGGTCCGACAAACTCTTCAGCTCAGCTGATGCCTCTGACTTTTAAATTACTTTCTTTACAGGCTGACTCACAGCAGTGCGCCATATTTTATATGTAACATCCAGATGGTGTTAGTGTTGCATTAGGATCTACTGCGCTCTCCGTGTCACTGAACATAAAATATCAAACCCGAGACTAAGTCGGGCTTGCTTGGTGCCAAAAGCCACATGGACTGTCGGCAGAGTGCAGTAGTATTTTTAAAATGCTTCTCACTGTTAACCTGAGCACTGTCGAGCACAGTGACCATTCTGCTGACTCTCATGTCACACTTGCGGCGCAGAAGCATTGTGGTTACAGCGTTTGATCTGTACTGCACTTCACATACAGTTACAGCCGGGACTTGATACCACAGTCGGTTTGCTCCCGCTGAACTGAGGTCCTACTATCTTCTGAATCCAGATCCTGATTCCAATACAACTTTTATGCACCCCCCCAGTGTCAGGATGTATTGTTATACCCCTGTTTGCTGTCGCTTCACGAGTGTGAGCTGAAGCCTGTAGGAGTTCGAATTTGACAGGAATTGGGGAGAGAGTGGCCGGAGACTCTCGCAGCCTGTCTCGCATGCCGTGGCTAAGAAAGCTTGTTTCTTTTGTGCGAACTCATTCTTCCATTTCTCTCCACACCGATCGCAAAGTGCTGCCTTCACCTCTTGTTCTACCTGCCTTCTTTGTGTCTGGCCCTCTGCTGTGGTTGAACTCATTACAGAATGCTAGAACGTGTGGCGCGTTGCCAAGGCGAGACAATTGCATTCTGCTGGCTGTCAGTTCTGTCTGTAACTGTTCAGCCGGCTGCATGTCAAATGAAGGGTGTCCGGGCCGCTGCGGCGCAACGCAAGTCTGCCATTAACCTTTTGTGGCATTTAGACTCAATGAGTTCATCGACTTACATGTGGATCAAGTGTCTTGCTGTGCTCCAGCTTTTTTGGGGGGAGATTTTGGCCTTTTGAAATATTGATGAAGCTCCGAAACGCTGTTTTTTTGTTTTTTTTAATCCCACAGTCGAGTGTAAAATCTACGCTCCCAACCACATTTTTTAGTCGTAGGCTGGAAAGGTTGTAGAGTCCTGGTCTGTGAATAAATTAGCCCAAAACCAGCCCTGACCAAGTGGACATTAATCAGAGAGTCATTACCCTTGTATTGAATTATGGTGTGATTTAGATAAAGGCAGCATTGTGTATGGCGGTACTTGGCATATGCCACGCAGTATACTTTCATCTAACTACTATCTGGGTCGTAGCCAGAAGCCCAAGTCGGTGCAACCGTAACGTGCGCCCACAGCTTTCCAAAACGTATGTGTTGTTGTTGCCTTTCCTTGCCCGTCCTTGCCAGCTTCATGGCAGTAAAACGGAGAGAGTGGAGGATTCTGGGAGAGAAGGGGAGGAGTGGCTGGTGCTCCCAGAACCAGAGCCTGTAATTTCACCATAATTAGGGAGAAAATGCATGCTTACTGCATCAAAGCTGAACTGCCAGCATCAGCATCTTTCAGTGAATGTACCACAAGCTGAAATTGATTGCTTTTTTTTTTGTTTTGTTTTAAATTCAAGAGCACTGAGAAATCTCATTGAAATGCCCTCAGACGTTGCATTGTTTCAGCAAATGCTCTTTCTGCTGCATATTTATGCTGCATTTCATGCTTTCTCACACGTTCTGTTTTCATCAGGGATCTTTGCTCAGGTACAGCTGCCCATTGAAAGGCATTTCAGGGCGAAAGCAAAAGTGGTTCTGCGGTGGTGTTGCTCTGAAGAAACCTTTATTTATATATTTATATATTTATTATTTATATATTTATTATTTTCTTTTAGTTATTTGTAGAGGAATAGTAGTAATGTTGAATGCCTAAATTTAGCTTCTTTGGTTTAAAATGAAGCTACAAGTTTAGTCAGTTGTTAGATTGTTTTGCTTTAGCTACACGGTGACATTTTGCTCATTTAATAGATTACAGGGTTTCCTGACAAGTCTGCATAACCTTAACAAGAACTTGGGCGTGGCCTGCGCGGGCTGAGAGGAGAAGTTTTGGCAGTTCCTGAAATAAATTGGTTATATACTAACTTCTAGTGTTTGATATGTTTAGCTCCAGCAGATAGATGGATGGATGGATGGATGGATGGATAGACAAACAGTCTATGTCCTTGTATTGATAGATAAATAGACAAACAGACAGAGGGATAGATAGATGAATAGACAGACAGGTGGATGGATGGATGGATGGATAGACAAACAGAGGGATAGATAGACAGACATACAGAGGGATAGATAGATAGATAGATAGATAGATAGATAGATAGATAGATAGATAGATAGATAGATAGATAGATAGATAGATAGATAGATAGGTGATTGGATGGATGGATGGATAGATAAACAGAGGGATAGATATACAGACATACAAAGGGATAGATAGATAGACAAACAGAGGGATAGATATACAGACATACAGAGGGATATATATATATATATATATATATATATATATATATATATATATATATATATATATATATATATATATATATATAGCTAGATAGACAAACAGAGGGATAGACAGACAGACATACAGAGGGATAGATAGATAGATATATAGATAGATAGATAGATAGATAGATAGATAGATAGATAGATAGATAGATAGATAGATAGATAGATAGATAGGTTAGGTGATTGGATGGGATAGACAGATAGATAGGTGATTGGATGGATGGATAGACAAACAAAGGGATAGATATACAGACATACAAAGGGATAGATAGATAGATAGATAGATAGATAGATAGATAGATAGAAGGATAGGTAGATAGAGGGATAGATAGATAGAGGGATAGATAGATAGAGGGATAGGTAGGGATGGATAGTTGTTATGTGGTGGACTATAGAGATTCGTCCATTGTGATTATGCTGCTGCAGTGATTTTGCTTTGAAAGCGTTGGATACACACACAGGGTGAGGAGTGACCAGGGTGGTGGGGGAGAGAGGGGCTGTAGGAGCAACAGGGGCTGGAGGCGGGAAGCCTGAAGTGCAGCTGTCTCTTTCTGGCAATCTCCACATTGACCACAGACAGAAGGTCAAAAAGGGCAGAAGGAGGAACAGAGGAGGTGGCCCCACGCCACCCTCTAAAGGATGGCCATATCTATAGAAAAGTGCTCTAAAAGGGGTGAAGAAAAGCCAAGCCCCAGCCCCCCTCACCACACACACACACACACACAGCCCCCCACTCCCACAGCACAGATGAAACCCTGTTTGCCCTGCTAACGGATAGCGGAGCTAAACTCCTCATTTGAAAGCACGCCATTAGGAAGCGAGTCCAATCCTGGTCTTTTCTATTTTTCGGGGGGCTTTAAGCGTCATGCCCGCCACCTCCTCTCATCTCTCAGTTACAAGCTGCGTGGGGTCAGGGGTTAGTGCGTAATTGAAACCAGTCAGGGCTCGCTGAGAATAGGGCTTACCTCAGCCTGCTCGGCCTGTGACAGCTGCTCCCCGGAACAGCCCCCTTTCCCTCCCCTCGCTAATGAAATCACACTGCCAGATAGAGCTGGACAATATATCTTCTATACTGCTGGTTCAGTGTCACTATATTGATTTTCAGTTTTGGCAGTATTGTGGGGTAACAGAAACTTAGCTAACTGTAATATATGCTGTTTGCTGGACACGTCAGAGGGTTTTTCCTGAGAGCATTTGGGTAGACAAGCAGTTTATATGGGCAGTAAGTGTTTATTTATGAAGAAGAACACTATAAAGGTTGAGATAAGAGGTCTCCATACTTTTTTCAGTGTTTCCAAACCATCAGTGTTATTTCTAGTTATCATCTGATATCTGGTGTGATGTTATTGATGGAATAATGTTGGAATGATGGAACTTAACATCATATGTGGTGGCAGGAGGCATCACATATGGAACCAAACATCATTCTTTAAAGTAGTTCACCAGTTAAACGTGTTGGGGGTGCGGGAATCATGGGTATCATGCTATTTTGTGTGGTGGTATTGTATCGATACACAACATAAGTATCAAGGTTTTATTATATCCTACTATAGGAAGTTTTTACCTGATGGTGTAATTCAGTCTGTCTGCTTCATGATCCTGTTTTGCTTTAAAGTGGGACGAGCAAACTAAAAAACATCTCATTTGATAAACAGATGTTGACGCTGTCCAAAGAAAAACAAATATCTCCAAAATAGGAACTTTATAGGAGAGGCCAAAAACCTTCTTGACTTTTAAGTACAAGTAAATGTAGAAAATTTTTATTCCAAGAGAATTTGAAGTATTTCTATTGGTCCAGTCATCACGAAACTTCACCACATTATTTAAAGTGAAACTGGCGCATTCAAACGATATAAAACATTGAAATCATCTGAAATGGCGATGCATGTTTTTGTTTGGGTAGCCACCATATGTTGCCACAGTGCATGCATGTAAAGACATGGTTTGAGGACTTGAGGTATGGAGGAACTCCTGTCCAGAGTCCTGACCTCAACCCCACTGGACACCTTTGAGCTGTAAGCCAGACCTTCTTGTTAGACACAAATTCCTACAGACACATTCCAAAATCTCGTGGAAGGTCTTCCCAGAAAAGTAAAGGCTGTTACAGCTGCAAAGGTGGGCCCACTCCATGTTTATATCCATGGTTCTGGAATGAGGCGTCCAACAAGCTCATATAAGTGGGACGATGTATATCTCAGATTTCTGTAAGTCTGTTTTCGTGCCCGGTTATGTAGTAAATCCTCTTAGTTTAGATCGTTATTGCAGTAGGGGTGTGTGATATATCTTCTAAGATAATGTCTTAATTGCCGTGTCAACGATCCGGGAGCTGACGAGTTTGCTACTCACCAGGGAAAAAACTACAATCAGAACGTCTCGACTTCACACGCTTTAGTATAGGCTGCTGCTGGTGCGCATTGAGAGTGCCTATACTGTTTGCTAGCATAAGCTAAAGCTAGCATAGTTGGGGAAGAAACTCAGACACCGCCAGCCTCGCAGTCTACCGCCTTAGATTTAACTCCTAGGTGAGGATCATCTTCACTCGAGTGGAGCTGGTCTGGATCTGAAAAGACTGATGTTGCTTAGAAGATGGCAGTTTGCAGACTTTGTAAGAAAGCAGCCGTTAAATATCCACAGCTAACCTGTTCATCATCTCCCAACAAACCACCACACAGAGTATGAGGAGTATGAAGAGAGTATGAGGAGTATGAACAGAGTGTGAGGAGTATGAGGAGTATGAAGAGAGTATGAGGAGTATGAAGAGAGTATGAGGAGTATGAAGAGAGTATGAAGAGAGTATGAGGAGTATAAAGAGAGTATGAGGAGTATGAAGAGAGTATGAAAAGAGTATGAGGAGTATGAAGAGAGTATGAGGAGTATGAAGAGAGTATGAGGAGTATGAAGAGAGTATGAGGAGTATGTACAGAGTATGAAGAGAGTATGAGGAGTATGAAGAGAGTATGAGGAGTATGAAGAGAGTATGAGGAGTATGAAGAGAGTATGAAGAGAGTATGAGGAGTATGAAGAGAGTATGAGGAGTATGAAGAGAGTATGAGGAGTATGTACAGAGTATGAGGAGTATGAAGAGAGTATGAAGAGAGTATGAGGAGTATGAAGAGAGTATGAGGAGTATGAAGAGAGTATGAGGAGTATGTACAGAGTATGAGGAGTATGAAGAGAGTATGAGGAGTTTGAAGAGAGTATGAGGAGTATGAAGAGAGTATGAGGAGTATGTACAGAGTATGAGGAGTATGTACAGAGTATGAGGAGTATGAAGAGAGTATGAGGAGTATGAAGAGAGTATGAGGAGTATGAAGAGAGTATGAGGAGTATGAAGAGAGTATGAAGAGAGTATGAGGAGTATGAAGAGAGTATGAGGAGTATGAAGAGAGTATGAGGAGTATGTACAGAGTATGAGGAGTATGAAGAGAGTATGAGGAGTTTGAAGAGAGTATGAGGAGTATGAAGAGAGTATGAGGAGTATGTACAGAGTATGAGGAGTATGTACAGAGTATGAGGAGTATGAAGAGAGTATGAGGAGTATGAAGAGAGTATGAGGAGTATGAAGAGAGTATGAGGAGTATGTACAGAGTATGAGGAGTATGAAGAGCTTTGGGAGCACGCTGTCCAAGACAGACCTAAACCAGCTAAGGTGGTCACTAATAAGAGCCTTCTCCTGATGATGCTGGGATTGGCTCCAGCCCTCTGCGCCCCGTGACCCCAACTAGCGGTATAAAGAGAAAGATGATGGATGGATAGATACTTATATCCTTTAAGACGCGCAAGCTAGTAAAATATAAGACTTTTACAAACACATTTTTAAATAATGCAAAATGTAATTTATTATCGTTATCCACGAAATTACAGAAAATATCGAGATTGTTATTTTTGGTCAATATCGCACGACCCTGTACTGCAGTACTCAGTATCACATGATACTGTAGTGTGTTTTGAAGCTATTGTGCTCTTAAATTTGAGCAACTTCCACACAGGCAGCTCTACTTCGATGAATGAGTTTGGTCTCCTTTATGGGGATTGCCAGCATCCCTCGCAGAGGCGGTTGCGTGAGCGGTGCGGTACGCCGGGTGGGTTGGAAAACGAGTGTAATGTGACAGAAATGTTCCTCGCCCACACAATGATGCCCTGTGACCGCTTGGCCAGGAATAGAGCTCTGCTCTCCTCGCCTTTGTGAAAAGCCCTGTGCCTGGATGTGCAATTAGACAGTCTGAATATGCAGAGGTCGGGGTGCGCTCTGTTTGTCGTTTCCATTAGCCGTCTGCAAGCTTTTACAAATGGTCTCTGTTTTTTTTTCCCTTCTTACTCCAAATGCCGGAGAGAAATACTCAGCTGCAGGCCAAAAGGACCCTGTGTTTGTTAGCAGGGGTGGGTTTTGACAAAGTCATTTGGCTTTTGGATAATTATGCTAAAATAACAACGTGGACAAGTGTTTCGAGAAGGGGGAGAGGAGCTGTTTAGAATTAGACTCACAGATCAGCTTAATAAAAAATGTATGTGGATGTCCATTGAGACCCACTAGTCTTGAAGTGTATCCTGTATTTGTCTCCAGTATCACCCCTGTGGTTTAACACTGTAGAGGGTTCATTGCGATGACAAGTCGGATAGAAACCAGATCGATGCGTGCGCGTGTACGTGTGTGTGTGCTATGAGAGGCAGACAGGGGAGATCTTTGCCCCGGTGCTGCTCCATGTTTGACGACAGCGCTTTGATTGTCAGCCGTTTCCGCCGGACTGCCCGTGCTCAGTGGTGTGTGTTTGTCAGGGGAAAGCGAGGGGAAGGCTGCGGCTGCTCAGCGTACAGGCTTCGCACTCCAGAGGCATTGTGAGAGAGGCCGGCTGGGGCATTTTCCCAGTCCTGCCCCGGTTGTTTTCCCAGGTCCGAGCCAGCTGTTCTGGTGGAGGTGGTACATTCCCGACCTCCTGGACAGGCTTTGGTGGGGGGTTACTCCGGAGTTAAAGGACTGACAGAAGTTGGCTTCTTTAGTTGTTGCACTGCAGCTACAAGGCTAACGTTACTAAATAGTGATGGTAGCTGTGATCAGTGATAGTGATCAGCTGATCAGCACAATGCGCGTGTAGGTCATCCTGCCAACCGGGTATATCATAAATATCCTGGATAAAAAGGAGTCTCTGAGCTGGAGTTTGATCAGATTTTAATTTTTCTGCATTGTGTAAACACAGTGTTTGTTATTTAAATTCTGTGGAAAATGGATGGACCAATAGAATTGCTCCAAAATTGGGTGCAATAAAATCTCCTTATAATAACTCACATTTAAGACAACAAATCTGTTTTGCCTTGTCCTGTAAAGTTACCATTTACTTTTGTTTGGGCAGTGACAACATTATAATACTTGAGACTACTTAACAGCTCGACATGGTTAGAATTAGAATAAGAATTAGAATAAGACGGCCTTCATACAGTGTATATAAATGGTTTAAAATGGGTTTATTAATGGTTAATAATTAGACCATAATAATAGGGCTGTGTATTGGCAAGAACCTGGCAATACAATAAGTATCGTGATACAGCGGTCACAATTCAGTATATTGTGATATCCTGAGGTACTGCAAGCTAAGTGATATTTTGTGATTTTTTAAATTCTATTATTAAAACACATCACTGTATGAACAGGTTTGTCAATGCATACAATAGCATTGCACCCTTGTGCTGCTTGTTAATGTTGGAGTGGAGCTAAGAATTGATTACAACACTGCCATCTAGTGGTCAGAGGTTTAAACACAACACACAATGATTTACTGTCTGCCAGGAATCTGTGTATCCATACTGTGTTTTTAAGAATCGATACAGTATCATGAAACATAATATCCCGTTATTTATATATATATATATATATATATATATATATATATATATATATATATATATATATATATATATATATATATAAACAGGACATGAGTGACTTGCTGTTTGCCAGCAAACCCACCTTCATTTCTGCTGTTAAAGCTCAGAGTTTGATGTTTACTGATGTTACCTTGTCTTTTCTATCAGTCAGCATTAAACCTGTCAGCTTCATCCCACACATTCACATTCATCTAATACGAGAGCTCACGATTGCCTGTTTTATTAATGTGTTATAATTGTTTACTAATACCTTGTAAAGTGTTTACGGCCCAGCAAATAACCATAAATAACCCAATTTTCATTAGCCTCGTAGCTCTTGTACAAAAGTATACACGAAATTTTCAGACAGCAAACATGTCTTGGTCAGTCAGTACATTTTGGGGCTTTCGCTCAACGGCTGCGTTCATGTTAACGGAATATTTCACCCGGAAATCCGTGTCCAGTCTTAAAGGAATGATGTTAACAAGGCTCAAGGAACAAATAGAAGCCCAGTTAGCCATATTTACAATAGGAGCTAGCTGGCCTTCAGTAGCGTCCGTTTATTTTTAGCTGCGTTAGCATGTTTGGCCGAAGCACTCGGTCAAAATTTGGATCGGAAGTGACTTGCGGTAGATCTACACAAAGGGCCTCGTCCACTCGGGGCAAAGGTAGGAGACAGAAACAGGTTAAAGAAGCGGATTTGTGTATTGGGTTAAACGTTGCTTTTGTGCAGTAATGATTGGGGAGTCTGGCAGGGAGCAGATGGGCTAGCTCTCTGTCTCATTGTGTCTGGCTCTCTCTCTCTCCCTCTCTCTCTCTCTCTCTCTCTTTTCGTTTTGGCTGAACTAATATGCCAGATGGTGGCAAAGAGGAAAGGCCAACAAGTGAGCCTGGGCATATGGGGAGCCTGGTTAAAATGGGACCCCACTGTGGCGGGGGATGGGCAGGAGACGTGTGATACAATAGCAGGTAATTAAGGGAAGGACTTGACTTCGCCGCCAAGCCTTTGTGCACGGAAAAATATTTTTCGGAGAACCCGCCGTCAGTATCAGACAACACTGCTGTACGTCAAATTATTCCAGTGATTTTGCCCAGTCGAGCGTGATTATTTTCTCAACGCTCACATCTGCGTTTGGCTCCTCATTAGAGAAATTCTCTTTTGAACTGAGAAAAGGGGGGAAAAAGTCTAAAAGCTGTGCGGCACCCAGACGTACTAGTCTGTTCAGCCATCCAGCGTTTTGTTTTTGTCTGCTATTTATGGCATCCTCCAGTCACCAGCTTTTAAAGGCATAATATACAAACATGTGATTTGATCCAATGCGGTGCCTTAACGTCACATAGAGGTTAATGTTAAGCTGGATAGTTTCTTATATGTGGGCGCACGGTTGAAACACAACAATAAACATGTTTTCAGGAATGAAGGTCTCAGACTTTCAGTTCTGAGGTCAAAACAGAGATGAAAAAAAAAGTTGAAATGATTCTACATGGCTGTAATATTATGATACAAGCACTGATTCATCTCCCCGAACGTCTTCAGTGCTCGCTGCTCCGCCTTCTAATAAAATATCCCTGAGATTTGATAATTGATTTGTGAAAAGAAAAAAAAAAGAAAGAAAGCCCACTCATTTGAGCTGGGGGAGTGCACGTAGCATAAGACCTTCCCCTCCCCTGCCCACTTCGCTCTGATAGGCTGCACCCAGACGCCTCGCTGACAGTGGTTTCCTCGAAAGATGATGAATGAGAGACCCTCAAAAGAGACAGAGGGGAGTATCAGTGACGCAGCTTTACATCTCGATGCTCTGTTTCCAATTAGATTACTCAACGCGCACCGAAATCCGCTTCACCCGTACATGTTTGATTTATTTTGATGGGCGGCCACATGTTTACTGGCTCTGATGGCTTTGACTGATGCTCCAGGATGGAGTGGACGGGGGAGGCGGGGGCGGAGGCGGGGGTGGGGGGAACGTATGTGTGAGCACTCTGGCATATTGAACCAAAGGTTAAATCCCTTGTGTTGCTTCCTCTAACACTGTTCAATATGTATCACTTCAGCGCCTCAACATCTCCACACATCTGAGAAACCACTCCGACACGCACACACACTTCCACAGAGCCTCATCACTCAGGGTTACAGCCTCCCCACTCAGTGGTGTGTGTGTGTGTGTGTGTGTGTGTGTGTGTGCGCCCGTGTGTACACAAGCTTGTGCTCAGTCACCCGCCAAAAGTCTGGCCTTCATTCCGCAATGCATAGCTCACTCGAGTGATCTACTGCCATGGACCGGGCCGCCTGACACATGTATCATATTTTCTCCTGGCCTGTGCGTCCCAGCCATTGCTGCCAGTAATATAGAGTCAACAGTAATTACAGCCTAAGAAATATAGAGCCCACACTGGCCCGTCTCACGCTGGGCTGTATAGGCCTCTCATATTTTCCCTGTTTATCGCCGTTGTCAGTCTCGCTAGCTGTCAAGGAGGTCTTCGTCTTCTTCTTTTTCTTTTCTTTTCTTTTTTTTTTTTTGCTTGCTCGTTACGTGTTCATCTACCTCCTCATCAGCGGGAGCCAAATGCGAAATCCATTTAAGAGTGTGCAAGGTGCGATAAGGGAGCCCCCTTTTAAGTGGGTCCAAGGCCCGCTGCCCTCCCAGGCCAGCAGTTTTTGCGTCCCGATGGCGTCCAGCCACGCGCTTATCTATCCGTCACACAACCCCCTGCTCCCGGAGCGGCGCTCCCCGCTGCCTGTAGAGCCATCCTTTAATAAACGCAGCGTAATCATTAAGAGCTAGTCTAGTGTAGTCACCAGAAAATGAATTCCGCCGCGCCCGCCCGAGTCGATAGGTGACTCCCACAGGCTCTGGATGCGCGGGGTATTTATAACAAGCTATTTGTCTTTGAGCGAGCCGTGCTGGTGACTTGGGGAGGAAATTGTAGGCAGTTGAGGGGTCGAATAAATGTGACCTCCTTGTGGAGGAGACTTGGCGAGCGGCGGGCGGGGGGGGCAGAAAAGTGGGCTGAATGTGCCCTGATTATTTATTGCTCGTTGGTAGTCTGTATATCTGGATTCGTCTGTGAGAAAGTGGGAGAGCGTAACTCGCGTGTCGTGTGCCGGGGAGCACATTTTGGAGATAACGGAGGCACGTAGAGTTACTGCAGCTGCTGGTTCTTAGTCTGCAGTTTAAGAACGGGAGCTCATCTGATAGTAACCGGAGTGAGAGATGGACTGACGTGAGGCGATGCTCATGTCCACTGTTTTACATGTACATATCTACTGATGCTGATAGTACACACGTGCTGACTACTTGAGGTGCCCTCACCTTTTTTTTAAGTATCTGCTTGCGTCATCTGAAAAAGCCAGCGAGAATATACAGCCTGATACAAGCTTCATATTTGTGAGTGAGCAGGTTGTGTTATACTTTCCCCGACGCGTTGTTAGGGACGATGTTGAGAAGGCAGAGGTTGTGTGGCTGTACCAGTAGGCTAGGCTAGCTAGCTATATATATAGTGTATTGGCAAGAACCTGGCGATACAATACGTATTGTGATACAGCGGTCACGATTTAATATATTGCGATATATTGCGATACTGCAAAGAAAGTGATATACTGTGATTTTTCAAATCCTATTATTAAAACACACCACTGTATGAACAGGTTTGCCAATGTTTACAATAGCATTGCGCCCTTGTGCTGCTTGTTAATGTTGGAGTGAAGCTGATTACAACACTGCCATCTAGTGGTTGTAGGGTTAAACACAACACACAACAATTCACTGTCTCCCAGGAATCTGTGTATTGATACTGTGTTTTTGAGAATGGATACAGTATCACGAAACAAAATATCCCAATATTCGATATTTTCGATATTTTCTTACACCCCTAATATATATATATAGCTAGGATATTCAAGAATATTTAAGGAGACTTTTTTGTCATTCACAACACGTGGTACATGAGATGGAACGAAATAGAGTTTCCAAGATCCCCCCCCATACACATATCCAGTATAAAATATAAAAGAGAAGGAAATACAATAAATAAAAGTCTAAATCGTAGCAGTATATATATATATATATATATATAGTGCACACTGTGTATTTTGACTATACTTTTGTGTTTTGACTTCGCTTTCAGTGTAAGTTTCTATTGATCTGTATGTTGATCTAGTTTGTTCATCATGAAACTCTTTCACATGATATGAAGGGTAGCTGTCATGTACAAATAATATTGATAAATGAAAATCGACAAAATATATCTAAGATATATCAATGCCAAAAATGCCTAAAAAATTATATATATATATATATTGTTTTCCCTTAACCAGCTATCTGCTTGTGAATGTTATGGATTAGGCTTACAGATGCAGTAAAATGTATGTATATACAGTTTATATAAATAGAAATGGTATATAAAATGCATTTATATATACTGATATATTGTTCTAACAGCATCGTGCATCTCTGCTTACAGTAAGACTAGCAGGTTTGTAGCGGTTACCTAGTTGTTGCTAGAATTCTTTCCTTGCAGGCTCGATATTGTCACTGTGTTTTCTTGTTGTGGTTTTTCAGCCCCAGATGAAGGCAGCTGTCTGTTTGTTCTCCTTCCTGTGCCTGGCTTTGTTTTTTGGGCCATTGAGCTGGAAGGGGTGTTTTTTCTCTCTCTCTCTCTCTCTTTTTTTCTTTCTCTCTCAGATACGGAGGTTAGGGAGAAAGAGAGCGAGTGAGAGAGAGAGAGAGAAAGAGAGGGAGAGATTTCTGGGGGTTGTAGTGAGGGCTGCGTCTGTATGATTTACTACTGCTGAAAGACCAGCTGTCCCTCTGTGTCTGTCCAGCCTAACCCCCCCCACCATCCCACCACACACACTCACACACACACATACGCACACGGCCTGCCCAGGCAACCTGCCACCGCATGTGTTCCTCCCACTCGAGGGCAATGAGCGCTGCCACTGCTCTCTAATAAAGCCGTATGTATCGAGCCTCTGAATTAGCGCCGGCTGTGTGTCCTGTGTACTATTGTTAACGTGCTATCTGTCTCATAAGGATAGAAGCACTTTGGGAGCTAAGTAGATAGCCATGTTTTGACCTGGCCTGAACTGTCGGACTGCTGGGGAGAATTGCACTCTGGGGGATTTCGACTGTGTGTGTGTGTGGGTGTGTGTGTGTGTGTGTGTGGGAGATTGAGAGAGAGAGAGAGACCGGGACAGACACACACACAAATACACACACACAGGGTCAGGGTTTAGACAACTGGAATCTCCCCCCTGGTGAGACCTTTAGATTTTGGGTGGTGGATTCTAAAAACAGACTGTTGCTAGCCGCGACCAGCCCACTGCATATTTCAGTTGCAGTCCCAGTGCGTCACACACATACAGAACATCATTTACTCTCAGCTGTATACAGCACTATGCCTGAAGGCCTCTCGTGGCGTATACACAGGCCCTCGGTTGTGTGTATGCCAGTGCCACTGGAAGACTGCATACATATTTTCTCCTTAAATTATAAGCAAACTCCGCGTCGTGAGCAGTATTTCACAAGGCCAGCGTTTCTACAAGGCAGAGAAAGCGAAGCAGTATCATCCAAACAAGCGCCGCATATCCACAGTATCAATAATTCATGTTTTGGATGAAACGTGGTTTTCGGCTTGATGCGCTGTGCCACTTGCTTTACGTTCTCTGGATTATTTTAGGATAGTTGAACTTGTGTCCCTGGATCTCGGGATGTTCTCACAGGTTAAAATTCTAGAAACGGGCTCTCCTGAATGTGCTAGTGTTCGTCCCAGCTCTCTATGAAATATGTAGTGACATAACTGATACAAGTCTCCCTTAAGGACAGCACTTTGATTTCCTTTCGGTATGCGGTCGGAGAGACGTGTGATCCCTTTTATTACCTACTTTTCTCTATATAGGTAATAATGGAGTATAGAATAGTTCAGACATCTTTATGTCATGTGTAATTTCTTAACATCACATTTTAGCAGAGATGCTTCAAAGGCATTTATTTCAGACCTAGTACTAATATTGTTCTGAATCACTGAAGTAGATGTTCGTGGAAATGAGTGCAGTGTACTTTTATATACAGTTAAATTGTCAAAGTTGAGACATGCATTGGCTGGCTGTGCTAACTCCATTAGTTACCTTGGATTGAGTAGCACCAGCAGAGGAGGATACATTTGGAGTTGTTTGAAGTCTTTTACGCTGCTTAAATGTCTTTTAAAGCCAAACATCAACTGCTTGACTTCAGAAATCTTGTTCTTTGGTGACTGTGTGAAAACGCTCGGCCCATGCTATGCTAAAACGCAGCCCCTGCTGATTGTAGCTCTGTCTATAGACACTTGCAGATGTTTCATTTAAAATAACACGCTGCACGCCGAGTACTGAGCATCTCGGTTAACCACACTGTGTACATACACGGTAGGTTAATCTGTTCTCTCTACAGCCTTTTTTACAGAGACAGTTTTAAAATTTGCTGTATTAACATTTATACATCACTGTTAAATTCAAACAGAGTCAATTCAGCATATACAGACTTACAGAGAGGTAGTAATTGTAGTGTATGTGTGTATGTATGTATTATGGGCAGAAACTTTGACTGTAACCAGTCGTAGATAAAGGGCAGGCAGTTCCAACACCGCTTGATGTGTTAATACTGGCCATGAGGAGCTCAAGTGAGCGTGCTATGTCCTGTTAGCCGAAGATCGGGGTGGGTGCTTACCTTCCATCCACTCAAGTCCAGCTGGAAGTGTCCTTAATATCTCCTGATGTCTCTATGAAGAGGCTGACATACATGAGCACCCACCGTATTGTACGCTGCACAATGACTTCCATTGAACAGTTCGTTTACCGTGGCCTCTGAGCAGCATCAGGGCCCAGAAGGAGCCCGCAGTGCGCCTACCTTGTTTATTATCCGTGCTCCGTGGAGCAAAAAAGCCTGTTTGGCCAGAGTCTGAGTTAATACTGCACAGATGTCAAATTACAGTTTTGGTACCAGAGAGATGCCTGAGGAATGTGGGAGGTTCGCTGGATGGTGGAATGTGATGTTATTGGTGTTTGCAGGAGGAGTGGATCTGCAGTGTTTTTACCCAGAACACACCACATCTTATTTTCTCTCTCAGCATGAGCAATGGTGTTCAACTCATTAGAGCCCAGGGAGGAATCCGTGCTTGGACTCAGACAAGGCGTGACTTCAGTTAAAACAAGAAAAATGTGAGATAGTCCTGCTGTATAACGGAAACTTAATCAGCCAGGGCTGCCTCGAGTGAGCCATCCTTTAAAGACAAGTATTTCTTACTCCTGCGCTCGAGGACGCTATGATTTGAGTGCTCGAACGACTCGTTGCACGTTCCTATTTAAACCCAAGGTAGCGTCCGGGCGTAGGAGAGCACTTCAGATCTGCAAATCCACCACACTCAAAAGTTCGACCCACACTTTCGTGTCACTGGAGACTTAAGTCCCTCCTCATCAGTCTTGATCCCATTTTGAATCCTGTAATCTCCTCGTGTTGGCCAGCGTACCGAGCTTTCCAAATTGGACTTTGAGGGCCCTGTGGGACCTTTGCCTGAGTGCCGTTTGGGGCATCTAGTGTAAAAGGGATTGGGAAACGACAGCGTGCTCCAAAGCCCCCTTGAACGGGTTCAGAAAAGGGGCTTCACCAAATCAGCTGCAGCCTTAGCAGCCACTACAAGCGTCCGACTTGGGAACCGGCCAAAAAATAGAGAGTCGGCTATGGAAATCATGTGAAGGGCCCCTATGAGACATCTTGATGGTCCCTCTGTGTCAGCAGCCCCGTTTTGCCGAGAAACCTTTCTTTCTCAAATGTCTCAAACGTTCTCACTCTATCATGCGAGCTTTCAGAGTTGTCGACTACAAGGGCGGCTCATAGCTCAGCGCTCTGGCTCTCAAGATAGATTTTGAAAAACAAAACCGTCCCGGTATCTCAGGGTCGACACACACATCTGACCTTCGGAGGCTAATGGCTAGCTGTCATGGGGCCACGGTAATCTTGTGTAACAAGCCCCTGATGTGTTTGTGAGCTTCATCTCCAGCTTGAAGAGCTTCATCTCCAGCTCGGATGGCTGCCCTTATACATGGTTTCTGGCATTTAATTCTTAACTCCCGGTCCTCCATCCACCTTCTAACTTCTTTTCATTACTTCTCTGCGGAGAAGTCCTGACAATAACTGTAGCTGTTCAAATGGAATGAGCGGTTAGAATGGCGCAGAACCTCCGCTCAGGAACTCCTCCACATCGCTTGTCAGGTGGAGGCGAAATGTTCTTGGTGGGACTGTAGCTTGTTAATTGGCTTCCCAGTAAGTGGCAAAGCCCTGCGTGTTGTGTAAGAGTGCTTCCTGCCTGTGGTGCTGCCTGGAGGGCAGCTGTCTCTGCTAACCACAGCCTCTCCTGCAAGACCCTCCAGAATTCAGTTGGTGGAGGGAGGGCTAGTGATTTCAGACAGCCTCTGGTGTGCTTGGCGGTTAAGGTTTATAAAGCCATGTGAAACCTCACATGTAGAAAGAGAGGTCAGCTAGAACAACTAGCGGTTGAGGGGCGCCTTTATTGTGGACCATGGCTCGTAGAAAGCTTTTCAGGAACGGTGATGGAGAACATGTTTGTGATACAACAACAGCATTACGGTTCATAGAGTCGCCTAGTGGCCGCAAACTGAACTGGGCTCAGGCGTTACACTCGCTGTGTACTTTAGGGACTGCTGGCGACTCCAGGGCATCCGGTTTATAAGCTGTAAAATAGTTTTACAGTACAGCTGAGTGGCTTTTCACTTGGCAAGCCCAGCCCGCATGTTGGGACACATTGGAAATATAATGAATAAATGAGTGGCATCAGTGCGGCTAGATATCTGGTCACTGCGGATGGACGCAGCAGGCACAGGGGCCATGTGGCATATTGACTTTCACTGGATCTCACTTCAAGCGCAATTGAGTTTGTCAGTGAAATGCGATCGGGCCCATCAGCTGTCTCCTAGAGATGCTCCCCGCCGCTGCTGCCGAGATGTCGACGGACCCAGATACCTTTTCACCGAGCTTGTCTCCATCTCATTCTCCAAACGGACTGCCACTGAAAAGAAAGTAATTAATTGTGCCAGACACAAAAGGACAGTGCCGTCCCGGGGTGGGGATGTAGGGAGTTCTGTTACTGACATGAAAGCTACGGGTCACCCGAGGTAGCGGCAGCGACAGGGAAAGGCACCCACCGCTGAGGAAGCTGAGTCTAGTGCTTAGAAACTTTTTTTTTTTCCCCCTGTACACCTACATGTGGTTTACTCGAAATTATTAGATCTGCCGACTCATACTAAACTAACCGCTGACGTACACTGATATTGGACTCATCTTCTTAGCTGTCTTTGCTCAGTAGCGTGGGCGAGGGAAGCGTGGGCGCCGACAACAAAATGTCAGCAGAGCGAAAGACGTTTTGCGCTTGTCTACAAGATAAGTCGCTCAACTGTGAAGGATCTATTAAGGGAATGATGTAACTGGCTCGGCCCTAATAGGACGTGGTACCTACGGGCTTGCGGTAAATGAATACCTTCGCTTGAGCAAGTCTACTTAATATGCAGGATTTGTCCTCACAGATGAACAATTACTCGCCGACCCTAAGAAGGGCCAAGAGCTTCATGGACAAATGGAGAGAATTGTGTTTGTGTTGGGCATTGTGTCGGAATGACACCAGGAGTGACCTCGCGGAGTATTCAGTGTCAGTCCAATTGTAAGGAGAAGACAGTGAGCGCCAACCAATGCAGTGGCCCTCTCAAACAGCCCGGAGCCATGAAAGAGCTCCATTCTTCCACGGCCTGTACTCCACTCATGAGAAACTACTACTGTGCCTGGGAATCTAGATCAAAGATCCGAGAGAACTTGAGCAAGTTAAGAAGTTTGGATTCGCTAACGGACAGAAAGAAGGTGTTGTTTGATACCACGCTGCGAGTTGTAAGTTGCGGGGAGGTCACGATATGCGGATGCATGTTCCGTATTTTAACCTATGTTGTATCTTCCAGCTCATGAGGGAGTTTGACCGCACACACATACCCAAATACACCGTGGGAGCCACGAGCGGGCTGTTATCCGTAGTTTTTTTTTTTCTTTTTTCCCTACGGGAATGGTTCGGTCTGTCCTTGCAAATCCTCCAGACTGTGGGATTAGGGACATGAAACCCTTTTCCCCTCCTCTTTTCACTGCGCGGTGTTCTGCAGACTCTGTGGAATGCTACTTTACCATGACCTTTCACCCACACGCTGAATACAGCCGGGTGGGGGAGGGAACGTGTGCTTGTGTGCATCTGTATGATGAGGTCGGGAGAAGGGGGTGGGGTCATAAAGATCATGTGCTCAGATGAAAGTACAGTTACTTCCCGGTAGGACCTGCCACCGTGCCACCGTCACATCATACATTTAAAGGGCTGTGCCGTGTGAACCAGAGTCTTATAAAGACAGCTTATGCATTCGCATGAAACATATGAAAAACCTTTTATACAGTTTATGTGCTACAGGGGTTTGGTTGCATGTGTCTGACAGCGTTCATCTGGATCCAGTTAAAAAACACTTAGCTTTTTATTTGTGTGACCAAATATTGAAGGAATTCACATGTGTTTGTATTAAGCCTGAGCCAGTTCAGCAAAGTACATTTCATTTTTTAAGCGCCTCACTGAAGTTTCACACAGGTTTTCTATAGGAATTGCTAATGTTTCATTAAAGTCTTACAAACATAGACTTGCATTGGTTATATTTAGAGAGTGGGCTGGAGTTTAGTCGTTGGCCAATTCAATTGAAGCTCACTCGTACAAAAAACAACTGTTTGTCAAACATAGCCATTATGGTGTATATCGTGTATGTATCACCTTTTTTGTTTTGAGTCTACATCATTTGAACACTCCAATGGTCGTTTACACTGTGTGACAATTTCATTATGAATGGACCAATAGGAATGCTCCAAAACAGCTTGGAAACAATTCTGGTTCCATTGACTTACAATGAAAGTAAAGTATGTTTTTGGTCCCTCCTGTAAAGTTGCAATTTTGGTTTTTCATTAGACATCGACGATATGTATCAATGACGTTTCAACCGGCTGCCAGTGTTGTCATTGTCAGTGTTTGTATTGGTAGCCCAGGGCCTCCACTGTAAACCGACTGTATTATTCTAAGTTAAGGTATGTCATCCCCATAAAGATTAAAGATGCATCAGAGGTTGATATTATTATTTATTCATCCATCCATTATCTTCCACTTTATCCTGCTAGTCGGGGTCACGGGGGGCTGGAGCCAATCCCAGTGCGTATGGCCACTCACACCTATGCGCAATTTAGAGTGGCTGTTCAACCTAACATCCATGTCTTTGGACTGTGGGAGGAAACCCACAGAAGCATGGGGAGAACATGCAAACTCCACATAGAATGGCCTGGACCCAGATCGTCTTGCTGTGAGGCGACTGTGCTAACCACTACACCACTGTGCCGCCTTATTATATTTTTATGAATTTATTATTATTATTAATATTGGAATTATAGCCAGTAATGACACCCATTGGGTCCTACTTTTAGCTGGTGCATGCACAGGCTCATGAGCATTTCCCTTCTCCTAAAATGTAAACAAATAGATAGCATAGTGGATGACTCACAGTGTAACACCACCAGTCATGTCACAAAACTGCTAAGAGTTCGTTGCCCACACTAGATCAAGCTTAAGCCTAGACTACTAAGATTTTCTACTGGTAATTCATCATTTGGCATTGCAATGTAGTCTAAGACTAGACCTAATCCAGCTCTGGAAAAGTTTTACAGTCACTGTTGTAATGGCTTGAGCTTAGAGTATCTGCTAAATAGTAATATATGTCCGCCATGCGTAGTCATAGTCATGCATATTAAGAGTATTAGTCTGTGGAAGACTCACTGCACTTACTATGTGAAATGCTTAAATATTATTATTAACTAATGATTTAATGGTAATTGGTTATTTTGTCATCGGCATCTTCCGCAACAGGATCTTAATTATCGGTTATCGTGCACGGACCCACGCGCTTTTACAGCAGAGCATTTATAAGCAGTACAAGATCCTAGCCACTCCTTTGCATCAGCTGTGTTTAAAGCAGAGATGTGCTATGAGTGTGACTGTTCCTCAAGGTCGTCTCTGTGAGTCAGCTAACACCTCGTCCATACTGTGGAAACATGTTTGTGAGATCTGTGACGTGTAGAACGGCCTCTTAGTCATCATTCGAAGGCACTTAAGCTATGGCGGAGCTGGTTGAACATTGATCTGCCCCCGCATTAGTGCTCTGAGCCTGTCTTCGGAACAGTCACGGTTGTTGATTTCATCGCGATGTGGTTCTCTCGGCTCAGAAACACTTAAGAAGCCATTTTCTTCCAGAGCGGCACGAAATATGCTCCCCGAGTCGTTTAATATGTGGCTGGATCTCCTCTTGTCCTGTACGCCGACAAGAGGAGATGCACAGGTGCTTTTTGTGTGTGTGTAAGTGTGTGTGTGTGTGTGTGTGTCCCGTGCCGTTCTTTTTTGGGTTAGATCGATATCGAGTGGAAAAACAGCTGCCCGGGAGCCAAGTGCTGCCCCTCACAAAGAGGCTATTGTTCAGTTACTCAAGGATCGGAGCTAAGCAATCCTTTTTATTGGTTTAAGCTATTGTGCCCCAAGCCCTCCTCATCCTTCCAGTTTAAGCTGGAAGAGTGCGACGGCCTTCCGCGTGTTTTCTCGCTACAGTGTCGAGGACGTCATTACGGCGAGCGTGTCAGTCAGGGTTGGTCATTGAGACTAAATGGGAAGGGCCATTGAACGGAGAGGCGTGGAGCGGCGTTGGCTACGGGACGTCCAGTGCCATCTACCTGTTTTTTATTATCATTATTATTATTATTATTATTATTATTATTATTATTATTTTTGGCCGTTGCGCTCCAGAGTTGTTGAAATCAGTGGTTTCCTAGCTTCCTCCGGTGCAAGCTCTTAAATCATTAGAGCGTACTACTTGAGATATGACCTTGCGCTAGGCACTTCTGAAGTAGGAGCCTGGTGTTGATTGCTTAAGCTGTCACTTATACTTAGATACAGTAACAAGCACATGACAAATGTGGTCAAGGGGCAAGGCAAGCCATCCTGTCAGCCCATGAAGCCTCGTGACACGTTCCAGCCCGGGACCCTGGCCACTTCATACACCGCCGACTTTATCGACGAAGCTCCCGTTAATGCTTCGAACACGGATCGCCGCGAGCGCTTGTTATTGTCATTTAATAGCCGGTCTGGGAGCGCACGCGCCAAGCCAC